>JAQFYG010000085.1:0-55181 GCA_034694325.1 Entomobrya corticalis
AACAACAAACCATCAGTGTTTACATCATCATCATCACTACTTTAATTAATTAATGGATAGGAAGCAGATGGAATTTTAAAATCATTTTGATATCATTAGATAGCATTTTACTTAAATATCATATTATAAGCAGCTCATAGGTAGCTTGCAGCAGTGGAATTTTTTTTAAACGATTGGAACGGTTCAGGAAAGAAAAAAACCCTGAACGGATAAGGCATCGAATCCCCAGTCCCCATAATCACCATCACAGCAAAGAAAAAAAACAATAACATCACATACGCACAAACAACAACAAAGCCAAAACAACAGTAGCAGCAGCAGTAGGAACGCATCAGATACACAGAGCACAGAATCAGCCGGCCAGCCAGCCACGTACGTTCATTGCTTATTATTGTAAGGATAAGTAATTAGTGAAATAACGTAATTTGTGTTATAACTTATAAACAACTAACAAGAACAAGATGTGTTGACAGTTATAGTTTAAATTGTGATCGGTCGGTCAAACGTCAGCTGCGGCGGAAAGCGGAAATGAGAAATTTATAGCCCCCTTGCAGCCTGGAGCAAATAAATGCGTCAACTGACGAGAGGGTGTAAGTAACAAAATCTAATTTGTAGCAATCAAATTTATTCAATTGCATTAAAACCAAAACGAAGGTACTCTTTTATTTTAATTAATTTAGTTTTAGCATATATTATCAGGCTCCAAAACTATCAACTATAGTTAGGTTACAAGGAACAACGTGATGTGCTTATTATGTACATATTTAGTATAAATCATAATATGCATGTAATACACAATGCATTTTCGATTTGTCAAATTTAAAAAAATGTATTACGTTTGTTTTTACTTGAGTCAGTAGAGGTAGGCGTAAAGACATTTATTAAAGTAGTGGACTAGTAGGAGGGTATAATGCATAAATATCTTAATATATACAAGACAAAATATAAGTAATTAATAGATTAATTTTTATGATGTCGAGTCGATGATTATTTATTAAACTATACAAATTATATATTAGGTAACATTTTATTAAAAAGAAGAAGCTACTATTATTCTTATGAAACTATAAATTGTTACAATAAAATTCATGATGTCCTTTGTTCTATTTCTCCCTTTTCTATACCAAAATAGCTAACATACGCACATAATTCGTACGCAGACGCTGTAAGACGGCAATCCTTTAAGTATTCGGTATATATCAGCGAAATTCGGAAACCCGATACGGGTAAAGCAGCAAAAGCAGTGGTACGGTACCCTATCCTCTGGATTTCAGCCCAACTTTAAGATGAGAAGCTTCTCCTGTCCCTAACTTTTATAGAGTTGTACAAGATCACGAGGAAAATCGATCAGTGGCTGGCAAACGGAATTAGATATACAAATGTGCTGCCTTACTAACCTTGCTCCTAGTAGAGTTTTACTGTAGAAATGCACAGGGCGTTGACTTAGTAGATGGAAATGTTTTAATTTTCGACACATTTAACTGAGAGTTAAATTTTAATTTAAAATCAAAATGGGATCTTTATTTAGAAGCGAAGAGATGGCATTATGCCAACTCTTCTTACAAAGTGAAGCAGCTTATGCATGTGTGTCCGAGCTAGGGGAATTGGGGTTGGCACAATTTCGAGATGTAAGAAAAATTAATTCATTTTGTGACAATCTTTTTCCTGTCTTTTAGTAAACCGGTTTAAAATTCTTGTTAATTTTGGAATATTTTATAGCTCAATCCTGACGTTAATGCGTTTCAAAGAAAATTCGTGAATGAGGTCAGGCGCTGTGATGAAATGGAAAGGAAATTGCGTTATTTGGAAAAGGAGATTAAAAAAGATGGAATCCCAACCATGGACTCTGGGGAATTGGTTGAGGCGCCACAACCGAGGGAAATGATTGATCTTGAGGTAAAAGTTGAAGATAATGTTTCATGCTTAGACAAGTGTTATATTTGGGTTTAAAAACTAATATGCGGTATGCATTCGTATTGTAAAATTTTACTCAAAGTAGTGCAACTTTTCAAAATATTTTATTTCATACTATGAATTTTAGGCTACTTTCGAAAAACTGGAGAATGAGTTACGTGAAGTAAACCAAAATGCAGAGGCGCTCAAAAGAAATTTTCTGGAACTCACAGAGTTAAAACACATATTAAAGAAAACACAGGTTTTCTTTGACGAGGTAAGACATTACAAAAATACATGATGTCCATCAGTTTATTTTAAACTTTTTATTTTCATTTAATTTTAAGTAGTCAGGGCCTTATTTTATTTCAATGTTACTTTTGATATATTTTTGCAAGTTTATAAAGCGACGCTACTCTAGGTAAATTACATATTATAAAGAATTTCCTATGATTAGTTTGAAATGTATTTGTAATGTGAGCTATATATTGGTATGAGTTTAAGTTTCATTACCTATATTATTGTTTATTTATGGATTCATTTAAATAATTTTTGTCAACGAATGCCGTAATTGTATTGTAATTCAGTGTTGCGGTCTATTTTCAATGCATTCTACCCATTTAGAAAGTAAAAAATTGCTTATATAATATTCAATATATCTACTGTGTACTTATAAATATACTAGTAGTGGCAAATTGCTGAAGTACTACTATATGACCATTGGTATGTACTTAAAAGGCTATAAAATTGCAATATGTAATAATTTAAATAATTATAGCTGTCAATTTAATGTGCGTCAATTAAGCTAGATTTTAGTATCCGGCCATTATTTAAACAACCTATTCGTAATTAAACATCTAAAAGGCTATGTAGTGTAGTGTAAACGTAGGTATTCAATAGTATTCATATTTTGTAGAAAGCTTATGTTTAATTTTTGCCATTTAATTTTGCTTTTCACGGTACAAATGTATTCCTGCTTTCGTACACAATGATTTTTATCGCCAATGGACAATTGATTTGGACGTTCCTACCTGCAATATGTCGGATGTCGCTGCTTGTTTTGTTTTGGTTCCGTTATATTTCCGTTTTTCTTGAAACGACGATATAATATTGAGCAGTTAGATTTCTACACATATTGTCATAATGAATACACCTACTCGCAGATGGCAGATCCAAGTCGAGATCAAGATGAACAAGTGAATTTGCTTGGAGAAGAGGGTCTAAGAGCTGGGGGCCAGTCGTTGAAGCTGGGGTAATTGCAGTAGCTTTAGCCGTTTTTACTTACTCTGCGTTTGTCTTAATTTCAACTGATATTGCACTCGCTTTTGACTTGATGCTATTGCCAGGCGTTGCAGCAGCATTCTATACAAAATGTCGGTTTTAAATGATAAAAATGTAAACCCGGCATAAGCAGTCAAGCGCTACAGGCTTTGGTCCCTTTACAACAAATAAATGCACTTGGTTTTTAATTATTTACCCAAACTTCTGATTTAACATAATACTACCAGACAGAACTCTGTTAATTCCACGAAAACTAAAACTATAATTTTCAGACATAATTATATCAAACTTCCGAAATGTAAATAGAATGCATTGGAGAAAGACCATTCTAATGTTTTCAAAAAACGTTATGTACATGGCAATTCATGGCATTATTAGTGTGTTCACATACATTTTGTTGTATGGTGAAATTTCATCGCGATAACTTTGAAATTTTAAACTTCACAAAAATTTGACTAAAACTTTTTTTAAATGCCAGGAATGCAGAAAGGGTAAGCTAGGAAAGCCAGCTAGGGTTAGGACTGATATGTAATTTTTTTGTAATATGTTTATTTAAAAAGCGAGAAACTAGATCGGATATTGATGATTCGTTGACCGCGAACTTGATTGAAGAATCTGTTTATGGTACCAATATGATGGACCTCGCCACAAAAACTGGAGGACAGTTGGGGTATTTTTATTTTGTTTTATGAATCCTTGAAAAGATTTAAAGTGACCAAAGCCTAATGAACTATACCGTCATTCAATATGTACTAAAATTAATTATTTAAGCCATTTTTAATATTGTCAATATTTCAACAGTGCTGATGTTTCAGGGGATACAGTAATGTTACATTAATGTATGTGTGTTTTGCAGCTTTGTTGCTGGTGTTATATTACGAGAGCGGATACCTGCCTTTGAACGAATGTTATGGCGAGCCTGTAGGGGAAATGTTTTTCTTCGCCAGGCAGAAATAGATAATCCTTTGGAAGATCCAGCTACTGTAAGCGGCTGTGAATCGTTATAATTTTAATTATACATAAACATCATATCCAATATAAAATAATGTTAACTATTCTGAATTTACAGAGTGATCAAGTGTACAAGAGTGTGTTCATAATATTTTTTCAAGGAGATCAGCTCAAAACTCGTGTAAAGAAAATATGTGAAGGTTTCAGGGCCACATTGTATCCTTGTCCAGAGACTCCCAACGATCGTAGAGAAATGGCAATCGGTGTAATGACCCGTATCGAGGATTTGAACACTGTAAGGTTCTACATTTCTCGACAACGAAATCTTTTTAAATATTTCGATTGGAAGCACAGCAGTTACCGATAGACAGCATTGAAATGACTTATTCTCATTTTTGATGCATTCATAGGTTCTTAGCCAAACTCAAGATCACAGGCATCGCGTATTAGTGGCAGCTGCTAAGAACATCAAAATGTGGTTCACCAAGGTCAGGAAGATCAAAGCCATTTACCATACGTTAAATTTGTTTAATTTGGATGTGACCCAGAAGTGCTTGATTGCCGAATGTTGGGTTCCTGTGTTGGATTTAGAAGCTATTCATCTTGCTCTTCGCAGAGGAACCGTAAGAATATTTTTAAGATTGTCTGCGTTTGTTATTGTTCATAAATTAAATTTCATTTTTTCCTCTGTGAACTAGGAACGGTCTGGAAGCTCGGTTCCGCCAATTTTAAACAGAATGGAAACGAAAGAAATTCCTCCTACATACTTCCGTTTGAACAAGTTTACGAAAGGATTTCAAAATCTTATTGATGCCTATGGAGTTGCGGCTTACAGGGAGGCTAATCCTACTCCTTTTACCATAATAACCTTCCCCTTCCTGTTTGCGGTTATGTTTGGAGATCTTGGTCACGGAATGCTTATGACACTTTTCTCTTTGTGGATGGTCATGAACGAGAAACCACTGATTGCAAAGAAATCTACAAATGAGGCATGCAGAAATAATTCTGAAATAGTTATAAAGTAATTACTTAATCCGAACATATATATAACGAGCAAGAAAGCCTTGATTGAGAATATTAATATTGATTGCAGATATGGAATATATTTTTTGGGGGACGATACATCATTCTCTTAATGGGATTTTTCTCCATGTACACGGGATTGATATATAATGATGTGTTTTCAAAATCTCTTAACCTATTCGGATCTGTTTGGTATGTACCGGGCAATAATGCGGCAATCTTTCGTCGCAAGACGACAATGTTGGATCCTCAGAATGCGTTTTTAGATACAGCATATCCTCTGGGAATGGATCCAGTGTGGCAGGTATATGAGCAACCGACTAAAAGCGTAAAGTTTAAATCACTTGCGGAATTCGAAGCAACTATAAATTGCAATATCAACTTTTTAGGTTGCCGAAAATAAAATCAACTTCTTGAATGCCTACAAGATGAAGGTGTCAATAATCATTGGGGTGATTCACATGATGTTTGGAGTTCTTGTTGGATTGTGGAATCATCAGTTCTTTCGTAGGCGAATGAATGTCATTTGTGAATTCATTCCTCAAATAATTTTCATGGTATTCCTCTTCTTCTACTTGTGCATCTTAATTTTCCACAAATGGGTCAATTACTCTGCAATTGCCGGTAATTAATAAAGCGTAATGAACTGATCGATGTTTTTTGTTTAATGTTATGTTAATGATACCCAGTCCTTATGTCAAGCGGTGTTTATTTATTGACAGATAAATACCCAGAGAAAAAAGATGAGGGAGCTCATTGTGCTCCATCTGTTTTGATCACATTCATAAACATGGTCTTAATGAAAAGTTCGCAAAAAGTTGGTGATTGCGAACCATACATGTACTCTGGTCAGGAAGGATTGCAAAGATTTCTGGTTCTAATAGCACTTTTGTGTGTTCCGTGGATGCTGTGTGCAAAGCCTTACCTAATCTACAAACAGCGTCAATTACAACACAATAAAGTGAGTTTAGAGTTTACAACTAGTCAATATTAGCTAATGTAGAAGACAATAATTCTGATTTAAACATTGTACGTTATATATGTAGTTTGACAATGTCAACGGAGGGGGTATTGTTGATGAAAGTGGTTCAGCACAGCTTCAACCCGGGGAAGGGGCAGCTCCAGCACCTGCTGGTGGACATGAAGAGGAGGAAAGCTTTCAAGACATCTGTATTCATCAAGGAATTCACACAATCGAGTACGTTCTTGGATGCGTCTCCAACACTGCATCATATCTACGATTATGGGCCTTAAGTTTGGCTCATGCCCGTAAGTTCATCATAGTATTATGTCAGTATTAGATATTCTCATATTCATTTATGTATTTATATAACATCTTGTATCAATTATCTGTGCAGAATTGTCAGAAGTACTATGGGGTATGGTGATGCGAATCGGCTTAGCCCAATCTGGCTGGTATGGTGGAATTGTGCTCTGGGCAATTTTCGGCGCTTGGGCAACTTTGACTTTGGGAATATTGGTGTTAATGGAAGGATTGTCGGCATTCTTGCACACACTAAGATTGCATTGGTAAAGATATTTAATTTACATTAATTTCATTCCAAAAATATTATTTCAAAACAAGATGCAAATGTAAATATTATCTTTTCTATAGGGTGGAATTTCAAAACAAATTTTACGCTGGTACTGGGTATTCCTTCTTGCCTTTCTGTTTTGACACAATAATAGAGGCTGCACAAAATTCAGAAATGGATTAAATTAATCCTGTTACACAAAGTAGCAAAGATTTAACTGTATAGTCTGTGGATGGCAGCATCAAGGAATCTTGGATCAATTCCTCATCGTAAAATATATCCTCTGTAATATATGATAATTGTCATTAAATTAATATTAGTGTGTTAACGTTAACATCATAACTATTATAACACATCTCCGATAGTATACTTGTATGTATATGTGTAGAACTGTGGGATTGAATGTTCGTTCATAGTCTTTTTAAAACGTGATTTGTATTGTTTTTGGTGCTTTTTACATATCATTTTGCATTATATAAATCAATTATATTTGTTTAACAATTATAACTGTACGTTAGTTAGTGTCTGCTGATTTGAACGTTTTTGGTAAACGAGCTGGTAATCATTTATACATTTAGTATTTATTTAATATCTTTGTGAAATGATTTCTTCCTAAACTGTGAAATAATTCAATGTTTACGTATGATTCCACTGTAGGCTTTATAAATTTAAACTCACCGTTTGGATTTTAGTCTTGACATTAGTGTCCTTAAAGATTTGTATTCGTGAATCTCCTTTTAGCCCTGTTTCTATACAAGGCTTTCAAATGTGAAGTATTATTCTAACATGACAAATACACAAGTTTCGGTATTCTGAGTGTCACAAGTTAGGAGACGTGTAACTAGTACTAATGTATCAGCTATTATGTAACAAGCTTAGGTTATTTTTTCCTTTATATTCAATATCGATCAAACTGGCAACTCAAGCAATCTCATTCAATATTATGTTATTTCTATTGTAGCCACTATGTTATGCGATACCTATTATAACCTGCCTAATATATGTTATTTTACTAATGTGGAATAATGATTTATCAAATTATTTATTATTTGCGAACTGATAGTTTAAACGAAAGACATTTATAATAAAAATACCTGATCGTGATATTATTTTTTGAAATTTATAACACCTAATTTATGCTAATGCTACAACATTCAATATTGGTTAGCAGTTAAAATTAAACTTAGCTCTGTATGACATATTGTGTTTGCTGTGAATCTTTTCAAAACTATGAACGGTTTTAGAAAAAATCAGTCAAAAAAGAAATGTAGCAATAAATTCATAGTTGAAAAAACATGTCGTGTTGTGCTCTTTTTTCCTGGAATTTGAGGTAAGAAAGTTGTTCGTTTTCTGATGGACTCAGATAATATTCGACCATGCTACAGAGCTTTAAAAAGGATCTATGCTGTCCTGGATGAAGACCGGTACTGACTTTTGCCAATAACGTCCGATCCGATTATCATGGTATACAGGCCCGTTGAGTACCACGGACCTTTGGTATTCAATTTGGGTCAAATCGACCCATGACCTCTGTTGACCCATCGAGGTCAAACATATAAAGTCATAATATGCTAGACTGCTGAAACTTTGGACGTGCGATTTTGTGCATAAACCGATAGTTTTAGGGAAACGATGAATAATTCCTGGAATCATAGTCTTATATCTAGTTATTTTATTAATAATTCTTAGATATATTGATTTCATTTAAAGTAACTAATTTATACTCTATCATCTATTACAAACATCTATACTTACTCACATAGCACCAAATTTCGCTAAGGTCATATCACAGAATACACCCTTCGTTATATACAAGGCAAGGCCCTTCTAAAGCAAGTAACGTCTACCCTGTTTAAATGCTTTTAAAATTTACCTGCAATATTATCTTTGCTTACGCATACGTGTAATGCCCACGTGCTAAACATTTTCATTATTTAAAAAACTTTATACTATATTTTATGAAATCATTTAACTCAAATATATTACATATGTTTGCTATATACTTTATTGTAAATAAAACTGCATTATCAAATGTCAAAATAATATATCAATATTTTATAATCAAACAGTTTTTACTTTAAATTATTTTGTCGTATGTGCTTTGTTTTCAAAGTCAGCAAAGTTTTATAATGTACTTTAAAGTACTTTTGATAATGTCAAATGTGCTTGTCCGAGAAAGCATGATGCATGATGGTAAAACATTGAATTTGGTCTAATGGAAAAAATAATTTTCAACTTACTTGATGTGCGATGTTTTTACTTCACATTTACATTTACTTTTACTCTTTCTAGGAAAGCGACAGTTTCCATAAAACGCATTTTCCCATATTATTACAGTACTGTTTAAAAGTAATTGGTTGGGGGAATTTTTCTTATCATGTGTCTATTTTATGTTTCTTCTATGAAAGTATATAACACATAGGTACCTACATATATGACTGTCATATAATTTATTAAGGTATTCTTCAAAATCAGACATAAGGAGCATAATTTATGGTTTCATGTTTGTTTAATTTCCATATTTTCATGATCATTCCCAAACAGTAAAATGAACTAGTGAATAATTAATCTTTGATAATAAGTAAAGATGCATTTTGAAGTTCCATCATCAAAACTTACCTTGTAGAATAAAAAATATGAAAAAAAAACATTTATTTTGTTGCAAGTAAAGAATAACGCATGAATACCTAGATGCTGATTACACTATTGAAGTTTGGGGCTGGAGTACACTGACTTTCTAAAAAGCTGGATTTATAAGTTATATAATTTTCAGATTTCTTTAATATGATTTCTCTATGTATAAAATGGTTCTTATATAAGCATTTGCCTCTTCTCATCGCATTTATATTCTTCACGAGACACATTCGTCTATTCCACATAATGGAAAATAGTTCGTTCCCCTCATTTTCTGTTCACGTACAAAATTGCTACCACCAAACTAACCGAAAGGTACAAATGCCATTTTACTCAAAACTTGCATGGTTTCAAGCAAGTATGGTCGTATCGTATATTTGATTTTATAGCAACATATATTAATATTAAAACCAAATATATAGTTAGTTTGCTGAGCATCTTTTTATACAAATATACTTGCAACTTATAGCACAATACAATAAATAGCTCCAGTAGCAAAAATACATCACCGACGTAGGTTTCAGTCTCTGTAAAGATAGAAAATATAGTTAATAGCGATGAAAATTATGTATGTAACATAAAAAATTAAAACAGTCTCCTCATATATGTACTTCATCATATTAATATGGTACATGTATGGGCAGTAATAAAAAAGCGCTTCATATACTTGATGATTGTATAGTGAGGTTGAGGTAGTGGAGTGTTAAACGAAGAAAAAAACTGATTTTCATTTCATGGATAGAGTTTTGTTTGAAGCGATAATAATGAAAGTAGGATGGGCAAGTATCCTGGCCAAGCAATTCTTTTCCCCTTAACTTGTTGCGCTATTATATGAGATGTAATATGTAATGCATGGATACGATATACGTTTGCGTCCGACGGAATGGAAGAGATGATGGTGGTGATGGAACCTAGCAGGCAATCTTTTATTGCTCTTCTGTATTTAACTTGCCGTTTTCGTTTGCTATTTCTCTATGTAGCGCAATATATTATGTAGCTAGAGCATCAGTGTCTTAACAATATACGCTAGAAAGAATCGCCTCAGGGTCATTCCATGCCGAGATAGCGTCGGTTGCGGTGGCTTGGTCAGTTCAAGAAAATAGGGTTCTTAAGAAAAGTATATTTTTTCTCAAAAAGATCCTTGTGCAGTCAGTCTATCCGGATCGCTGCGATAAAGTACTGGTCATTTTTTCCAGCTATACTCATAACCCGGAGTAATTCACGTTTTATTAGTGCCAAACTTTAAATACAAATACTTTGTGCAAATAATCAGTTAAAATAAGGTAAGTAATTTTTTTACTAAATAAAATATAATAGCAGTAAAATTAAGTGTTTTATACATTCATGGACACAAGTGTTAACTCGGTTTTTTCACTACGCCAAGTTAGAGTCTACTAATTTTATTTCGTGAATCATTAGATTTTATTTTATTAACTAGTGAATTTTCCAACATAAAATTTTGTCCTTATTCTCATCTTTTGTTGAAATAGGCTTGTGTCAATAAGCTTGAAAGAGAGAGAGAACGTAGCATTTCACAGAAACATCCAAGAATGGCTGGCTTACATTCCCCGGTTTTAATCCGACACAGCCACATCAGCTCAATGCACGCATCCCTTTTAGTGGAACGTGCTACGTTCTACCAACAACTTGTTGCCGGCTAGCTAGATCGCTGTTGCAGGAAGGTGGATATCTTGACGATGGCTGGATGCTGGATCCTCTTCTAGTAGTAGAATCTCCAGTGAAATCATGGCAAGGATGGAGGATGCTCTCTCTGGTCGCCGCCACGCCTGAGGGAATAAAAAGCCATTGGCACCGGCTTTGCTCTTGAGCTTGCCTCACTTCATCACACACTACCTTCATATCACCATACTTTACCTTGCAATGATGATTAGAAGAGAATGTAGAGAGCTGGGGGTACACGCCGGGACTCGGACAACTTGTGAAAATCATCGTGTTCTCAGTCCTCTAGTTCAGTTCCGTTTCTTGCTCCGTTCCTTCTACAACTTACATTTTTTGGAATTTCATTCAATCTGGAAGAAGAGTCAACATTCAGTTGTGTGATCTGTCCAAGTGTCATTTTCTCACGGATAGGAAGCAGCTATACATATAGGTAAGCAAATTTAAGCAATCATTATTTTCACACTCTTATTATTTCTCACCTGACATATCTCAACCTTTTTCTTTCATTTTCCTTTTGGAACGGTTAGCATATCTATTTGATTTGAATTTCATAGCACGTTGCATTTATTTATTACAAATTAGCAGAGGAATTGATAACTTTCCCGGAAAAATAGCAGTTTTTTAATTTTAAATTTTAAAATAATAGATAAAGTGTTATAAAAAAACCTTTAGGATAGGACCATTAAGCTCATAATAAGATCGATTTCACCTGTGTACGTTTATAACAGTAGTTTTCACAAACTCATTACGCATTCATTTTAATCTTCACATTCTGTCACTTGATACAACAGCTTGAAAAAAGATAAGTAGATTTGAACGGATTAGTAAGGAACATAAATACTTTTAGCTGATAAGAAGTCCTAAGCACATTATAAATTATCATATATACGCATAATGTAAAGCTATCATCTCTATCCATTGATATATACCTATACACGATTTACAAAAGATAAACTTCAATTGGTTTAAAAACTTGTGGAGTTACTAATTTTGTACCATTTGTGGCTACTTTTACTTTTTATCGTTTATCGCACCGCTGCTCACTATCATATCACTGGCTCACTGTCAACAGTCTTATCTCAATGTTTATCAGTCATTAACCAATACTATGCATAATTTCTGTTGGTAAGCATATGTGATATAGACAAGAGAATATGTGTACTAGAACAGGGTGACTACTTTTAAAAACATTTGAAAGAGCTATTAATACGATATAGCATAGAGTTGAATTTTCATTTTTGTCTATTTTTATACTACGGTTGATTATTTCTAGATACCAGCCACTTGTTAAGCACCACCGCTGAGTATCAAATAGGGTCACAAATTGCGCATTAATACGAAAGCTTTTCCGGTGGATTGGGATACTTTCGCATTTTAAAATAGAGCAAAAAATAGTGGGTGATGGAAAGAGAAATTTGCATGTAGAACAACTCGAAGCAAAAAAAACATGAAAATGGTGAGACGCTATAGTTTTGTTGTGTGTTAAAGAAATGGCAAGAAAAAAGTCCGACAGTTTGCAAGCGGGTTTCATATTTCATGTTTTGTGCAAGAAAGGAAGTTGTACTTGTTGCATGCATGTGGCAGATGGTGAAGCGAGGCAGAGAAAGAAGCATTTTCAAAAGTTTAGCAAGCGTGCATGTTCTAGGCAGAAAAATGCTTGTAGTTTTGTAGCGTCCATTTTGTCTCATGGGAAAGTCTAACAAAAATAATAGTTTGTGAAAAGATAAAGATGCACACCCGTCCGGTAAAAGAAAACATCGTCTTGCACATATAGATAAAACGGTATCTTCGTGTTAATACTTATAATACTATATGTTATTGTGAAAAATGGGGATAGTTCAGCTGCGATGCTAGGTACTTATTTCTAGAGAAATGCATTGTGCGATAATTTCAACCGTCGAAAAAAAAACCGGTGAGCAAGAAAATGAAATCCCTCGCAAGCGATTTTCCTTTTTCTGTCTCTATTCGTTCTGCTTTCTCATGAGCACACCTGGAACACAACAATAAGAACAAGAAAAGGTGAGAAGCTTGTCCCGCGTCTTCTCTCACAAGCAAAGATGCATTTCACTGCTCGAAATAAATATATATACCTGAATGCAGCCAATCCCTATAGACTTGACATGAAGAGCAAATAAATCCCTTTCCAAAATTAGTTTAGAATGCTTGGCGGCCAGGATATCAACCTTATCTTTCGGTAAAAGAAGTAAAGTTACGGATGGGAAGTGATTAAGGGAAATCTCAATTTTATTTCCTCAACGGTCAAAAATCTGTCATAATGATAGGGCAAAATACTGTAGCATAGGAAAGTTGTGGTAGTGTGTTTTCTTGCTATTCAGGTACTTGCAATATTCCAAGGTATTCATTGTATTGTCTTCTTACATAATAATAGTATAGGTAAAAAGAAATGAAAAAATACAATAGCTTGGGAATAATATATTTTTTGTGAGATTGCATTCACTGGAATTCTGGAGGGTAGGAAAAAAGGTGAACACGGTAATCATTTTTTTGAAGAAATAAGGGGGAATAAAAAAATCAGTTGACTGCATTCTTCATTACATTTTGGGGTTGATATCTACATCAGACAAAACGGTCTTAGAAAGCTTTCTGATTTGTCCGTTAGTCATTAGAAGTAGAAAAGAGCAGCATCTTTTTCACGTGAGAATCACAAGAATCGAAAAAAGGGATCTATCTTGAATGAGAAAAAAAGAGAGGGATCCATCCAAAGATACTTCTTTGGAATTTGGGATGATATTATGATGATTATTTTAAAAAGTTTGGATGTTCGTTGATTGGTTCAATAGAAAAAAAAGAAGCAAAAGCACATAAGATGTATTAATAATCTCACCTGAACATTTTTTGGGTACATGAATAGATTTGAGATAAAAAAATTATTTTCCTGACGGGTATCATACCGTCTTCATATACATACTTTATGTGTATAATAGGTAGTGGAGTTGTTTTTATATATATCATCATCATCATCGTCTTCCCTGCATATTTAGCTTAAAGGTAGGTAGATAAAAGCTCTAAAGAATATTTTTACAATGCCATCATGGAACAAGAAAAGAGCGTAAGATCTTTTTGTTGTTGTAATAAGGTGCCTACCTACCTTCTTTTCCATCCATCCTTACTATTCTAAAATGGATGGAGAAGGGAAGGTAAGCTTTTTGACTACTGTGAAAAAGGTGTACACATATCGTGGCCGTTGTCGGTTGAGAAGAGGTACTAAGATTGCTAGGTGGGAGAAAGAAAAAATGAGACGAGAGGGGTGGCTTCTTCATAGCATTTTTTTACCTCAATACGTTGTGCTCGTTCGTTGGAAGAAAAAGAAGGTTTACGATTTTTACCTTTACTTCTGAAAATGCATGACGAGAAGAAGGAGAAAAAAAAAACTTTGTTGAAACTTAAAAGTAATAAAATTCATTCGCTCGCTGTTCCATCCATAAATGACGGCTGGTTCTCTTTTTTTATTTGGTGGACTTGTTGTTTATAGCGTCTACTAGGTATGTAGGTAGGTACCTACTTGTTAGATTAAACACACATACACCTTCAGGTAAAAATGTTATGCATGGGATTTGGAATGCGTGTGTAATAGAGCGTTTTGCAGTTTTATTCTTTTTCACAAGAACAAGACCAGCTTGAAAATTACAAAGAAAAATACGAATGGCAAATAATGTACGTATGTGTCTTGTTATGCACAATGCACAATAAAAGGTACATTTCTTTCGGAACCTACCCACCACAAAGCAAAAAAAATTAAATAAAAAATGCTTCGTTGTAAATGTAAAGTTGGCATAATGTAAAGCGGCATTCGGTGAAGTTTTTTTTCTTCATTTTAAAACTACATTTTCCACAAGTTGTAATTTTTTTCAGACGCTTTGGTACATATGCTTGTTTGAGTGTAACATTAGATTTTAGATTGTTTTATAATCTCATTATGAAACATACATAATATTTTATTATTAATTCTATTTTACATACAATTTAAGCAACTCAGCAGACAGATATGTATGTATTATGTGGAATATAATATCTATACTCATAAAGTTTTTCGTGGGGATATTTTTTTCACAAAAGGTGAAAGGGAGATTGATACTAATATTATGCATAAGTAAGCATATTATCAAATCTGGTGATGATGATTGTGATGATGGAGGTACACCAAATAGCAATTTGAATATTACAACAACTATTCTATTCATTCTAACTACTTTACTATTCATAGTATTACATGCAGAAGAGGTGTGCATTACCAGCATTATTATTATGCATAAAAATATTGTACTGGGCATTACATTACATTTATAAATATAACAGCCACATTATATCTATACAAACGATAAAATATTGCCACAGTAGAACCGAGCCGCTCGACTCACAAGTAGAAGAGAATAGTAAGCGCTTTTTTATTCTCTGCATCTTTTTTTATGAATAAAACAAGTGGGATATGTTTCAGTAAGCCATAGAAGGAAAAATAGCTTTAAAATGTGATCATCATGATGATCATACTTATTTTGCCTCACGGCATTTTTTTTCTCTTCGTTCTTCATCTTTTTCTATAGTTTTGTTGTTTTATTTTTTATCATTTATTCCATATTCCATGCGTCTGAATCTGAATATAATGTAAATCATGTACAAGTAGAAAAAAAGTCTCCACCAAAATCCAACAAAATATGTATCCATTTGATACACTGTTCTGTACTTATACTAGTTCTTTACATTATACAACTTGTTGCTTCTGCTGCCTGTTGCTCAGACGAGACAGATCGCAGGGAAAAGCACAACGTTTTTGGAGCATCATGAAACTTATTTTTTTAGTTTACTCTGAGCATATTCCATCTAATAATGTGGATGAGCAATGCAAAAGAATGTTAACTTTATATTATATTCTCAGTACTCAAAGTACTCATTTTAAACCCAAAGATGATAGACAAGGCAAGAAGTTGTCTTAGCGGGTGTTATAGTGTATAGTTATATTATATCTTTTATACTACAAGGAGATGGTAAAGAAATCAAACATTTTTTTATATTTTAGCTAAAAAAAAAGTTGCAACTTATATATATTATTCTTGAGAGGTGTTATTAGTATTTAGTTATTGTTTTGCTACATCATCATGATTGTTCCTTTGGGTTCCTATATATATCATTATCGTCATCATGAAGAATTCTTCATTTTGCTATGGTGGACTGTTGTTTGTTACAAGAGCTTGAACCGTCATTGTACATTCTCATGTGAAGCGTATTATATTGTTCGAGAAAAGGATACACAACATGAACATTTTTTAACCCTCTTCTTTTTAGCTTCTCTGTATCTTCCTACCACATTATTATACAATGAGCAGAAACAGGGCTTTCATACATTTTACTTTGTTTGCCAGCGTGGAAGGGTAGGATTTTTATTGGCGTTGTTGTACAATGTACTCCATCATCATCATGATCGTATTATATGAAAAAATACATGTTGCATAGTGCATTATTTGTGAGAAAAGAGCGACAGGAGCCACCACACTCATTTTCTGCTGTTGTGAGCGAGACAGTTTTTTCAGCTTCACACAAATGGAAAGATTACATGTAGATAGTAATATCTGGTTGAAGATGATGATGATGAATAAGTTTTGTTAGTTAACGCAACCAAAAAAATCATCGTTGAAGTAAATGCTGAAATAGTTGTACATACATGGCATTATGTACTCTATGTTAGCATTTCTGTAGCGAACGAGAGGGGTCATTCTATCTAACTCTGTGAGTGATATACTTATATAGAGTAAAAGTTTTCTTTGTGGGTTTAGTGAGCTTATAAAAACGATTTACAACAAGTTAAACCAGGAACGTAATTGCTATTACTTTTGCGAAGCACAGACTAACTTGCATTATGTTCATATATATAGTCATCATTCTGATAATAATATATTATAGGTGAGTAATAAGAAGCTTGGTTATGATGTGTAATAAACATATATAATATAGTGGAGTAAATTCATGTGAGAAGCATATTACACACATAAAAATAATATAACGATATTACCCCCTACTCAATATATTTATAAGTGATATATCTTACATAACAAATTATTAGTTGGTGTGGAGGGGATCTATATGTACATGAAAGTAGTAACAGCATCGTTAATGCCAGTATTGTTAACTTCTCTCACATCGTATCTGATGATGTGACGACTCTGGTATGATGATGCTGGTGGTGGTTGCTGGTGATGGTAAAGAATTGGTGGTGGTTGGTGTGGAGTTAGTTGTTTGAGAGGGTTGACTTGCATCATTTTTACAGATACATTATAACATGTAAGTTTTCAGACATTACATGTTGCTGCTGATGCCTGCTTGGGGTGAAAAAGGAAGGTCTAGTTTTGCCTGCAGCAACATGCCACATATTTTTGGTGAAGTGAAGCTATTTTATGAGTGAAGCTTCACTCTGGTGGCTTGGTTTTTTTGAAGTCAGTTGAGCAGTGTGAGAGGATGGTGGAAGCGTTAGTTCGTTTCCCGTCCTAGTTCCCATTCTTGTAATTGTTGCTCATCATTTTAATACGGTCTTTTTGTGTTTAATTGTGTTAAATATTTATTTAAGCAATGTAGCAAGTTGTCGTTTTGTAGTATATATTGTAGTGTCATTGGCAGTTTGAGTAGCTGTGACGAGAAAAATATAATTGAAGAAGAAGCTCTGTTAAAAGTATTATTTTTTCACAAGTAGTAAAATAGTTTTTTTATACTTTAGTGTGCAATTCACAGTATTTTAATATCATACTATTATAACATTCTACACGCAGTCAGTATTCGTTTATTCGCCTCCACTACTACACAATATTAATATACCTAGTTAACATGACACAAGAAAAAGCGAGAAACTCTCCCCCAGTCCTATTCTATGCTGTGCATAATAGCAGACAACTCGTCACAGACTTTTGAGTGACTACCACCACCACTACCACTACACTCGTTAAGGGTATTAAAAATGATCTCATTTTCTATTTCTTGATTTTTGTATTATCTTTGAGATGGGGGAGGAGGAGACAGTTGAGACTGATTTGTGAGACGTATTACTTCCTTAACTATTTCAAAAGTACTCATACAAGAGGGACAACTTTCGTTGTATCGTCAGTCATCAGACGCACAAGAACATTAAGATTTTTTTGTAGTGCAATATGTAGTGAATAATGTATGTACACCGTTGTTGGGGAAGGAAGTGTTATTGCGATATTCATTCATCAATGGCATCAACGTACTTTGTTAACATACTGCGGCTTCTCTCTCATTTGAATGAGCGAGTTAGCATCATCATCGTATCAGAGAAATAATACAGGATACACTTTATTTTATACAAATGAAAGAATCATAGTGCTCACAGTATTTTATGTGATGTTGTGAAAATATTTCGCATGCACAAACACGCAAACAATAATAATAATATAATCTCAACAATGAATCTCGAAAGTAATGTGCTGGGGCGAGTGTTTTTATTATTTTATAGTATATTTATGCGCATTTCATAAAGACTTATTGTCACTTTGTCACAAAGCCTGTTCGAAAAAAAAGTTTCATTTTCAGTAATAGAAAGTGTAGGCAGTGTGTAGCCGTTAGTGGTGTTTTGACAATTCGCACGCGTTATAAACGTATTTCTGTGCTTGAAAAAAAACGGTTGCATCACCATCTCTTCATCAACTATGCAGGAGCAGGACGATTTATGTACTGATCCAGACACGGTTTTAGGAAGGGTTCGGGATAGTAAGTCCAATTATCAAAGTTGGAATTTATTTATTCTGAAAGAATATTTGTACATGAAACTGAAAAAATAAATTTGTATTCATATTTTGCATAAACTATTCTTAATGATTCTTACAACTGAATGTTTTTCAGTTAGGCGCAAATGGGCGGTTCAGGAGGATGAGGCGTTGGCCTATAGGTTGCAGGATGAAGAAAGTAAGTTGTAGTCAGCACAGAATAAATATGTACCTAGTAGACTCATTTCATGCGTCACGCACATTACACACATCATTATATGTAGATAGTTTATCATGCCGAAATGTACACATATTAGACCTTGACATTGGAGAACTGACGCCTTTTATGACATTCCAAATGCATATACGCACTCTGAATTTTCTTAGATCTTTGTTGTATTACTCACTATACAAGAAGAAACTGCCACGTGCAGTGAATATATCTAACTCTACAATGTGCATCATTTCTTTCTTTTTGCTTATGTTACAGTTGCTCAGCATTACAGTTCCAATAGAACCAGAAATGCTATTGTACGGGAGGACGCACCAAGGGCGAGAGAAGCCCAACGGCAGGAGGAACTCCAAGCATTGGAAGAACGTTTAAAGCACTTGAGCGTCCTACAAAAGCAGTAAGTTTCATATCTTTGTTCCCCCTATTTCAAAGAGTATTCCAAATGAAAACGATAGTGAAGAAATTTTGTATCCAGTTCTTTACAATAGCCTTGCATTATGTATGTTTCAGGGCAGAAGAAGATGCCAGGCTAGCAAAGGTATTGTCATTGCGGGATACTGAAGCATCCAAAGCCAAGAAACACTCCCCTTCCTCAAGTCATAGATCTGAAAAGTCTTCATCCCTCTCCCCACGGCTTTCCCCACAAGAGCTTCTGCATCATGTCACAAATGAAGTCAATTCTACGGCACACTTAAGAAGAACCAAATCACCTTTATTGGGAGCAGGAGCAGCTATACCAACGGAAGAACCTGGACCTTCCAGGTCCTGCTATAAAAATGATAGTGTTGAGCCAAAGCATGAGGATGTTGAGGATGAAGAAGACTTGCGACGAATTCAAGAGGAAAGAGATGCAGTAAGTAAAAATCAATAACTTATAATTAGTATATACTGTAAAGCATTCAATAAAACTACGACTGGCTGCCTGCGCCTCTTCTATCACCCTCCAACCCAAAGGAAAGCGGAAAGGATTCACTATCTTATCTTTCATCATCAGAGCACAGATTCGATTACTGGGTGTCTATTTAGTGCATGTGTTATTTTATATCATGACTAGATACTCACTCGGTCATCAATCTGGTGCAATGTCAACGAATTGTAATTAAGTGGAAGCTGGAAGCCAAACTCAATGGACCATGCGCCGTTTTCATATACAACCATGCATTAGATTAAGTAATTGCATGAGACCAATAAAGTCAAGTAAATAATATAAATGCTCGTTTGTTTGATTACAGGCGGTGGCAAAGGCACTTCAAGATGAGCTAGATAGAACAGAAAGGGACAAACAGCTCGCTCTGGAGGCACAGGACAGGGAGCTAGCTAAAATGCTCCACGAGAAGGAGAGGGCACGCTACCGTAGGGCAAAAGAGAAGGCTCGCATGAAAGCAGAAGCAATGGCTGCTGCTGCATCAGATAGAGGGGAAGCATCAGAGGGAAGTGAAGGGTTTGTTAGAGCAGCTAGTAGAAACTCATCTTCATCAGTAGAGCGGTCCAGATCAACGGATTTGTTACCGCCCAAAATTCCAGTCAAGCAGAAGAGTCCAACAGCGGATGAGATTGGATTTAGAGCAAATCCCAAACCTCTTCCTCCGCATCCACCACCACCACCTATGCAAGATTTTGACAGCATAGCTCCACCACCACCTATTAGGCTAGAGCATCGGCGCTTACCGGTAGATCCTGTGCCTCCTTATATGCCCATCCACGGATATAATCGCAACAGTCCCAAGAGAAATAAATAGCTATTTAATTTTGTAACGTTATTTATATATGCTCAATTTCGTAAAATATTGAAACCAAAGTCGTACCTTCCAAAATTTTATATATTTTTCCCCAGTCATGTTTGAAATATGGTAGAACTACTTGGTGCAGCTATTTGTCCATAATTTTTAATGTTTTTTTATTTATTTGAAATTATATTTCATTTAAACAGCATTTTATTATATAGGTAAAGAAAGATCTGCCTAACATATACAAGCATTAAATTTTTGTTTCAAGTCTGATCTGACATAACACATGTATGTGATACGTTTAAATATTATATATTTTCTGTCGTTGAAAAGATTTCTATCCTACTTAAAAAGTAGAGACGCTAATAAACTCGCACTTATACAAAACTAATATTACATTCACGTCATAAACCTCATTTATTATTTTAAAGTTCATTACAAAAATGAAACAGCTAATTATGCTGAGTGTCTGATGTCGATATTTACACACACTCACACTGTTCCAACTCATAAAAAGATTTAATTGAGTACTCTTGGCTAAATGCATTTGAAAAAGCTAAACTTTAATAAATTATTCCGTCCACGCCATATATGCATTCAAGTTTAAGATCAAAAGTTTTCAAAGTGGTGTTGGAAAATACAACTGTTGGTATCTTCCAATGTGCTAACAGTCGAACACGCCTCATCAACAGTTTTGGTCATAGTGAACGGTCCACAGCTAAACACTCCGAATTTTTTCACCTAAGTAGCACAAAGTAAAGTTCATGAATTCATCATTATTGCCGAAATGTTTTTATTTTTTATTGATCCTTACCTTTGGATGAATTTTTGTTAGGGACTTAAATATTGATTTAAAGTTAGGACGACCAAAATGAGTAACTGACTTCAGGCCGGTAAATAAGGACTTGTTACTTACTCGTTGGAAATGTCTTTCGCACATGTACTTTTTAAAAAAGGAGAGAATTTTTATTGTTATCATGTCTCAATTAATCAACTACAGAAAGCACGATCGATATGCTAAATACCAATAAAACTGTCCTCATATCAAATTGCTCGTAGGCTTGTGTGATAAATAGGTGTACTGCAATAATTTGACAGCCTTCTACTTCACTAAAAAGTAAAAGTCAGCGAGTAAGTTTTATAAAGTTGCATATTTAGTCAAATAAATTTGTTCCGTTCCATGAAAATTCTATTTTAATTTTTGTCAAATTACCGAATTATGTCTACCAACCACTCAAACTGTTTTTGAGTTCGAGTAACCCAAATAAAGTAAATCTTTTTACAATTCCGTGGGTTTGGGTTTGCTGCCACATCTGAATAAGTTCATTTTATATTATTTGTCGTCATATAATAAAATATGGATTATAAAAATTCCCGATAATGGATTTTACCTTTCAAAATGCTGGCAAATGGAGTTACTCCTATTCCTCCTCCAACGAGAACGGCCACTTCATATCGCCACCAGTCCTGGTGACCTTCCCCTGAACATGAAAAAAGAAACCAATTTATTAGAGCTTGCATCATGCTAGTAAAAAGCATTTATTTTAGCTTACATTACCGTATGGTCCATCCAAGTACAGTTTCGGAAGTGGTCTTTGAACCCTACAGTCAGTCAGTCCCATGAACATGAGTGATTTAACTTTTATTAGCGGGATAGGAAATGATGATATTTTGTTCGAAATTTATTGATTGTTAGAACTAAAAACCTGTCATATATCTGGCGGATGTTGGCAGTAAACGGTCCTACTGCTCGTATATGTAAAGTTAAGTGTGGTTCATGAGGTGCTGATGAAAGAGTGAAAGGGTGAAATTCATTGTGATTTAATTCCAGACAGGCAATACGCACCCATTGACCCGACATGTATTCAAATCCGATTGGACGAACAAAAGTTAACTTTGTCACATCTGCATTATGTAGTTAGCAATCATTATAATCAATTTTAAAAATCTAAACGGATCTAATCTAAAAATACAAAAGGGTACTCACTGGAAGGTAAAAGCTTGGCATCCAAAACTGGTATTTCTATCTTTTTACGACCCACAGTAATTAATTTGTCCAGTATGAACACAACTAATGGTCCAAATAGAAATAATCCAAACAACGGATCTTGCACGAGTCGGCCAGACCCATGTAAAAGCATCAAAATGTACCATCTAGAGGAATGGAAAGTCGCGTTTCGATTTTGCATTAAAAACTTAATATGAATTATGTATCATAATTGCTTGAATAATGTATACTAATAGTATGTGCAATTTTACATAGGATAAGTAGCATGAGTTCCCCAAAACATCCTAAAAGCATTGGCACGAGCATAAGCTGTTGCAAACGTGTATATCAATGCCCCATGAATAACCAATAATATTCCTGTTATGCCTGTAATAGTTTGGAATGCCCAGTAATGGAATTTCGGTAAGACATGGGTTCTGTTTGCAATAATGAATATTTATTGGTGGGTTAAAATAAAAACATTTCATAATTAGTCATTATAATACCATTTAACTAAATTCAATTGGGTGAATAGTATTTAACTTACGATCTGTAATACTCTCGAAATAAGCAACTCAAGTCCGATGATGTTTGCGTTGATATATGGTAAAAGTTAATGCTGTGGCCAACAATGTGAAGTAATGATGATAGAAGCCCTAAAATGGCTATATATTTGTGCATTGTTAAAAAACTGTCAAAAGGAATCATTCGATGGAGAAAAGTTTCTCTGAGGTACGTAATTGAGTTCCGGCACATGGTCAAAAGGAGCGTGGCATAAGTAAACATCATTGCTGAAGCAGCTCCACGAGTAATGGACACTCCATATCTATTTACAAAACACTTGACATTGATCATTCATAAAGTAAAATACAAGTGCCAATGTAAGTTATACATGTGCTTAAAAAGTTTTAAGCTACTGAATGGAGAAAGTGAATAGGGGGAGGAACAAATAATAAATGAATACATGACCGTAATTATGCACAGTCGTTCATTACCCCGCAATATGTCTCAGTCCTCCATGTTCACTTTCAACAGAATACACTAAATTTGTGATAAAATTCAAATGAAAAGGTTACACGAAAATGAATTATACATCACCGTATAAATCTGCTAGCTTAAGAATATTTTAATCTGAAAATGTTTGCAAGTCAGCTCCTTACCGTAAGCTCGTTCAGCAAACACGCAAATATATACAAGCGTGTACACAATGCCCCAAAAGATTTGTAAACGATAAAGTTCTACCAAGTTGGAGAAAGCAGATTTTTGTCTTGTAGTGGAGGTAAGAGTTATATCATGGAGATCTCCAGCATGAGGATCTTCTGGAACTGGTGCTTCTCTAAATTTAAATTGCACGGATGAAATGGGTCATCATATCTCAAAATTTTACAGTAAAATAAGAATAGAATATTTGTTTTAGCAAGAATATAGGACTGTAAAATCAAATTACAGATTACTTACCCTCCATGCATGCTTAATATGGTCCGTCTAGCAGAATCTACGTAACTTTTTCTCGACCCTTTCAATTGAAGCTGTGTTTCCTCTGGTAGGTGCACCCCAGTAAAACTCAGATTTGCATATCCAATCGCTTTCTTGTTATCAGGGTGGGACATTAACTCTTGAAAATGCTTAAAGGTCACCTTGGACTGAAAGATTTGTTAGTTAATAAAACGAGTAACATTAATATGCACTTCAGGCAAGCTCGTCTAGTGAAAGCAACCATTAATCTTACATCACGTTTGAGACCGCATTGTTCTAACATACTTCTCACGGCTTCTTCAACCTCATCATTGTTAACTTCATATCTTGAAGCTTCCACAAGCGATCGGATCATAGTTTTTAACTAAACCGTAAGACAGGCTCATTTCATCATCTATTGTTGTTATACCGTTTATACAAATATAACAGGTGTATTTATTCTAAATTACCTCATCTGCAGTTAAAGTGCCAGTTCTTGAAATATCGTACATATCAAACATTAATTTCATCTTG
Source organism: Entomobrya corticalis (assembly GCA_034694325.1). NCBI lineage: Eukaryota > Metazoa > Arthropoda > Collembola > Entomobryomorpha > Entomobryidae > Entomobrya > Entomobrya corticalis. The sequence goes on from JAQFYG010000085.1 coordinate 24,660, forward strand.
TCGTCAGCACTTCCTTTAGAAAATATTATCAGCATGTCCAAAAACTCTCTGAAGCTAATAAAGCCGTTATGATCTCTGTCGATCAAGTCAAACATCTAAAAAGCATAATTCATAGAACACAGTAAAAATATTTGTATATACCATTGCAAAATAAAGTGTGCTCTTAATTACTTAACAACTGTCACATCATATACAATACCCTTGCAACGAAAGTTGATGTAGATTGCATTCCTAAAGCATCGGCAAATTCTGCTTGAGAAAGCTCTGTATTAAATACTTGCTTGATGATTTTTGCATCCAAGAGTTTCTCCTTTCCTTTTGGCTGTTCGATCGCAAACGCATGAGCGAAGACTACCTTAAAGAAAGTTTCCAGTCTAGCAATTCTATCTTCCTTTGTTGTAACCGCAGACAAACTGTGGCGGAGACTGCCAGATTGTTCATTAATAGTGATGTTTTGAGAAAGCCTGTATAAAAACGATTTTTATATCCTCGATATAATATAGATTCAACCTTATTACTTTCACCTTTTTATATTGCATATGTACCTTAATAATATTTTAAGAAACTACCTATATTAAAGTACCTTTGTGAAAAGGAGGTATAAAAAGATTCTCTTAAAAACGAACTCCCAAATTCTAGCACACAGTCAAATTCGCTTGGATTTTTTATAATAAAGTGCTTTCCGTCCCCCACGAGTACCACGTCCAGCATTTTTCTTTTGGAGAAATCAATGCTTCGTAGAATGTTGCCAGCATGGGTTCTGATTTCCAATGTTTTCTTTTCATCATTCAACACTAGAGCAACAGCTCGATGTGGTGTATGGAAGCCCATCCATTCTCTTGCTAAATTCATGTTAAAACGATAAATTGTTTATTGTATCACAGTGCCCCAATCTTCATACATTATAAAAAGCTTCCGACAAACCAAGAGTTGGACTCGTCTTTATTCCAGCTTCCTTAAATGACGTCCGCACACGGGTTTGAAGCTTAAGTAGCGCCTTGTGCTTCTGCTTTTGACGGAATGAAGCAGTTAAAGGTACCAAAGATGCAATCCCTGTGTGAGATATGAAATTAAGAACTATAATAAAATGTGCTCCTTAAGTACATATTGTGCGTTAATGCCTTGTACATACCAATTATGACTAATCCAATGGAAGTATATGTTAAAATGAAGGAGGCTTCGCTTCCATAAAAGTAATCATAACTCCTAGCTTCTGTGCATGGCTCAACAGGTTCTTTATCAGATTGTAACTAACATGGAAAATAAATAATTCAATAAAATATAAATACTGTGTAATGTTATTGTGTGCAACAACGTTATTTTCTTGAAAAGCACCTGAGGAAATTGAAAGCACGTAACGTTCTCCTTTGAAACTTCCTTATCATAAATTGTGCAAGTGCTCTCCCTCCAGTGTGCATTTAGGAAGCACTTTGGAGAACTAGTTCTAAAATCTAATGAGTGATCATTTTTAGATGATGTAGATCCCAAATCGAATTAATTTCCGTATACTTTAAATAATATGGATATGATTATACTTATACCTTCTCCTGGCAGACGGAATGGATTAGATTGAATGTCTTCTGCTTTCATGTGAGTTACTGAAACGATGATATCAAAGACTTCCAATTGCTTGATTCTGGCAATTTGTTCCTCAGAAAAACGTCTACACGGAAGCGGCATTTTTTGCCCAATTTATATAAAAAGCAATTCATTAAATATTCATATTTTTATATTAAGTACAACTACAAATGTTTACGTTGAAATTGAATATTACGGAATCTTCCACTTCATATTCTCGAACCAAAACCGATCTGCATTCCTTATTCTAGTAAATTGGTCTTTAATTATAGCTCGGAATAGCTGGCCAGGTCTGTAAGTTGTTTCCAAAATACCTCCACTCCAAATATCTATATTACTCCAAGGATCTACACCATCTTTTTTGTGAATTTGTTCCAATTTCTCTACAATAGTTTGTGGAGTATGAGTTCTAGTTTCCTTTATGTAATCATCCACACTCTTGATGCGTTTTAATCCAAATGCTTCGCGAGCGGTGTTATAATCCGGTGTGCCTGTACAAGTGACAGGCAAAACGATTTGGAAAAGAATCTAAAAATGCGCTTAATAAAATACAGTGCATTTCAAATTTCAAGTATACCATGATCCCGACCACGTTGTATATTTATTGCCATTAAATCTCTTCGCGAGAATTCCAGCGGTCCAAATACATTGCCCCTTAGGTCTTCAACAATCATATTATCTTCTCTTTCCGCTCTTTGAGACGCCATCCCCTGTTGTGCAATCAATAATATTGAATATACAAAACTGAATTAATCAACAGTTTTATTTCAGTCTCTTTCAGAATTCAAAAAAGGGAGGGTATACCATTAGCAAGCGATCGATGTCGGTGATGTCGTTGTGAATTTCATCACAATTTTTGGATGTGTAGTTCATCGTCAAAGGTTCCTTTAAATTAAGATAGGTTAAAACGATTGATTATAGATTAGTTCTAGAGTATTTTGAAAAGCCACAAATAACAGCGTTTCATCCAACGATAAAGGACATAAATATCTCAAACCTGTGGTCTCCAAAAGATATTGCACGTTCGAACTGAACCCTCTGATGTAGTTTTGTCATTCGGCTTATCCCGATTTACCCCATAAAATGGAACGGGTTGACAATCTCCACAAGCATAATCTCTCATATATGCTCCAGGTGTTACCAATGTGTGTCCTATTTTTACACAATCGTCAAATCGTTTTCTACACATTTCCATGAAGCTTGATTGATATTGATATTAGATTGATCGAAACGAATCATACCGAATCTCATGGCTGCTGTTTGAAAGAATTGCTCGATTTGTGGATCAACACTTGGTTCATATCCGGAATACTCATCTAGATTTTCTCCGAGCCATTCTGGAAGCCACTTGTAGATGACTAAATGCTGGTAAGTGGCAATGACCCATTTCCTAGCCTCCTAAAAACAACAATGGAAAATCTCCTTTGTAAACCGAACTTCCGTGCTCAATAAGTTACTGCTATTTAAAAATTTAAGGGTTGCGTATCCAACCTGAAATATCCTCTCGCCACTCCATGAGGGCCGACTTTGATGAAGGTATGTAGCTATTTGATTATGCCAGCGAAAAAGAACAACTCCAAATGAAAGTAGAAATGCATTTTCATTTCCTCGAGGATTTCCTAAAACTGACATGTCAAATTTTGTTCAAACTCTGGTCTAGTTTCTTACGTTTTGGAATAAATAAAGTAGAAAGAATAGAAAGAAGTAGAAAGTGAACTCAGAGAAATGATACCAAAAAATCGTTTCACGTGATCGGTTTCATGACGTTTTGTCCACTTCCCGTGATAGGCGGGTGGAGGAGGGTTTGCAAGAGGAAGTCTAATGGAGTTGTAGGCTGGGAAAAGTCCTTCATTATCATTAGACGCCAACAAACCATGTTCTGCTAATGATCCATTGGGGTATGTTCGTAGTACATCTGCCCACCCCTTTGCTGTTCCGTATACAAGACCACCATCAATCCATGGAGTTATTTCATTAAGCTAAAATAACGTCATTAATGGCATCAGGGGCGTTGTGATATTTTAAAAGTAGAAATTATATAGAAACAATTGTAATTCTACAGAAAATTGCAAAAGACTTTACAAATGGGAAAGCAGACATCAATATTTGAAAATTTACACACCAAGCAGTAAATCACACCGACCTGTTGTCGAGGATTACCCGGAGAATGACCAGTGGTTTGTGACCATCTTGACCTCAGGAAAGGCATTTCCTCCTTCTTTGTTTGGTTGATTAGATCATGATTTTCTGGTATTTTAATGTTAAAATATTCCGGAGGACAGCCAGGTCTCTGAGCATCCAATATTTCTTCTACGACTTGCTGACCGAAGAACACCAGAAAAGCAGTTTTCCCAGTTTTGGAGCCGCAAGCTTCAATACCATCCGCTCCACACTCGGGTTGTCTTGTCATAAGTTCATCGCTGGCGTTAAAAGGGTTGATCCTGTTACTCTTTACAGGTTCATAGACACCATCCTCATATGCAGGTGCCACTCTCCTGAGTAACGGTGTGTCTATATTTGAAATTATCAATAAAACACTAAAAGTTGTACCCTTTTACGTCACAATGCCCCTTGTCCAGTATGCATAATTCCCAGGAGTACTGAATCAAATGACCTCTACTAACCTACAGCACCCAAGTCGACCTTAAAAAGGTTGTTAAAGAATCCATCGAATGTCTGATATTCCGACACATGTTCTTCTGCAGTAGATTTACCAATCTCCACGCATTTACCACTTCGACAATTCCCCGGTTGCCCATCAATCAACCAAGATATCAGGTTAAGTTTATCATTCATTTTTCTGCCAAGTATCCACCGGTCAGTCTGAGGTTTTTCATTGTATGATTTACGCCCACTGGCTTCTGGATTTTCTGCTGCATTTTGTCCGTCCGTCATCATAAGGGGCCGGGGCCCAGGACCTATAAAGCGTTGATTAATGGGACCTTGGTTAGAGGCCCATCGCCTATCAACACCATCATCAGTTTGATGCTGCTGTAACGGTGTTCGTGACGGCTCATAATTGGTATACTTGTTCCAATTGCTTCGCCCTAATAGACGGTATATAACACGAAAGTGTATATGATATTTGACATTAATGACTATTAAGGCAAACAATATATAGATTTTTACCTGGCCTATTGTCTGAGTCAGAACCAGAGTTGTACCAATCACCCAAGAAAAACTGTCCACCACGTCCATAAATTACGTGATAGAAGAATAGTGTTAGAAAAAATATGCAAAAACAGTTTGATAACATTTTAAAGTTTATGAGTTTTTTTCAAAATTGAAGTCGTTTAACACGATTTTCAAGTTTCAAACGCAGCCATTCGAAGATGCATAATAATGCAACGGCATACTTAGCGTTACGTCTGTTGACCGATGCAAAAAGAATAAAATTGGACATGTTTTCAATCAAATAAAAGAGGATGCAAGAAAACCAAAACCCACTCGCGGTGCGTGCGGTTTAGATTTCCCACAAAGCGTGTGGTAAATGCTATATATTTGTATCAAAAATAGGCAATTTTTAATTAATTCATATTTAATTTTCCCCCAACCCAATTCAATTCTTGCCATAAGCATCTAGCTACACGAGTCAAAGATAAAAGCAAGATTCACAAAATTATATACACTACAAGACTTCTTAAAATAATTTGATACCAATCTTATTTACTTTCGTCAAACAAATAGACTATGTAAGTGTCAAATTTATTAATGACAAGCAAAGTTGGTACATTATTCATTCACTCAACTATTTAATTATATTTATAAAGAGGAGAAACCGCATTACCTATCACACCAGTTTCCGTTTAGTTTAGTATCCTATGTAGTTATTTAGTAATATAAAACACGAACGACGATAAGAGAACAGTAAGATATGAGATGAGATATATGTAAGTAATATAAAATTTATTTACAGCGATTTCTTATTTATTGAAAATAAAAAATACATATGTAGAATAATGATCTGATAATGAAATATATATAACCCACAACAAGTAATTTATTTCGTTTTTCCTATTCATATAGAAATGGAATTAAGAACCAGCTCCTTCCAATGCCATTTGCTGTCTCACGAGTTCACCAATCTCTTGCATTACATCCGGGCGCAACAATTCGCCACACTAAAATAACATAATATACAAATGTAATTAAGTTTATTAGAAAAGCCTTAGTATATTGTATAAAATCGCACATGTAACATACCTCATATTTCGTAGATGCCTCGTAAGCGTAAATGAGACTGGTATCATATATTGGAAGCCAGCATTTTGATAATGCGGCAACACAGTTTTTTAATCTAGCAACGGCCTTCCTATCCGCGTTTGAGATCACGATCTATTTTTTGACAACAAACTTTGTAGATAAGAAACAAAAGTTATGAGATTATTTTCTGCTACAGAGGTTAATTACCTCTTCTAAGGCACGATTTTTGCCATCAGATTCTTCCTCTTCAGCTTCGGTATTCGTCCCTGGCATTCTTCCATTCTCAAGAGGTGAAATCCAGATGTAACCATTATTGCCCAAAATCACACTAACGGCACATGGCAAGTTGTGAATATGGTTTTTACGTCTTTTAATGATTGATGAAGGAACTTTAACAAGTGTGCCTGGTCCAAGCTAAAACGATAGACAAATTATATTACTTTATCTACAGGAAGAGAACACAAGCAAACTTAAAACAAGTTATTAGGTCAAATGGAATGTCTTCCTTACCTTCCCATATTTTACACTTCTAGTGTGCAGGGCTAAACTGCCATCGTTGTAAACGCTTTGAATTTCTGCGCTGATGACATCCCCCTCCTTAAGTACCTCCCTCATTCCTAGTTCATCTTCTGCTGATCTTCTTCTCTAATAAATGAATAAGACCAAAAAGAAAGAATATAATAAATGCAATAGATTATAATTAAATACCAAACTACATATATACTGCTTTTTATGAAATGAAATACCAGTTCTCCAGTAGGCAAATTGATAGAAGACAGTAACAGAATCCCATCCAGTCTACTGTTAATATCTACTTTCCATCTTTTCTGCATGACTTTTGTTATTCTACCGACAACAACATCACCGACTTCGCCATAATAAACGCCTCCTATTCCTCTCACAGTAACGAGCCGATTTACACGCTCTACAGCTCCAACCACAGATGCAACAAGACTTTGATCAACAGGATTAACAAATGTTCCATGACCCCTGAAAGAAAAAAACATAAAAACTAAGTGTCCATAAATAATAATAATACACCATAAAATGTCCATAAATATCAAATATTGACTTGAAAGCTAAATAACTGACAACATCGTCCACCAAAATGGAAACTGAAAATATAGCGTTTACCGCTGAGATAATTAACAAATTACCTCATAAACCCCATTTCTTTTGTAACAACTGTCCCTGGAGTTACATAATTAGCGGCTCTTGATACAGGGGCATTATTCTTGGCATCATTGTCGGTACTGTCATCCCGAATCCTCAGTTCAAACACCGATGTCATCCTACGGCTACCTCCAAAGGTTGATGTTTCTGGTGGTTGTTTATGTCCCGACATTTGACATTAAAAACTTTTTGGAAGCCGGCAAATAAACTACTGCTTACACAAACACACAGGCTCAAATCTTGATTTTTACAAGCAACATAATATGCGTGGGCGGATATTACATATCTAACATTTCGGCCAGAAATCAGAATAACAAATTAGTGAAAGTTTCGGCTTTTAATTTTCTCCGATTTAACAAAATCAAAATAATATTATGACTGAGGAAAACAACAACAGCATGTTTAGACGTAGAGTCAAGCAAGAGTGAGTGAAGCAGTGAAGAAGTGACTGCTCTGGTGCTGCACGTAAAGGGGCAAATGGGTGCATTGAAGCCTGCTGATTCTGGTGGTTTCCCATGTGTTGAACTGAAGCGAAGGATGGAAAGCAAATGAACGAACACTAGCTTTAGCTAGCACATGTGCAGCACTGCAGCAGCATGTGCTCATAGTCAGAATTCAAAACTCACTACTTTCTCATACAAAAAGATGCCATATGAATAATTGCTCAATTGCTAACTCTGTAATTAATATTGATAATTATAATAGTATACTGCTCACATTTAAAATGCTCCTATTGTATGACAAAGTAGACTGAGGAGGGCTTTAGGCTTTATGAAAAAGATAAAATGAAAAGCATGACATTTTAGTTCTTGGTACTTTGTATTTTCAGTACATCTTTATTATTACTGTCTATTCCACCTCCACACTGTCCACACATGTTCATTTACACTCTATTTATTATATTTTTCATGTTGATCAGATTTCATCATGTCATCGTAAACCTCTGGATTAAATCCCATCACTCTATTATAATCTTCCGGTGACCGGAAGAACTGCTCCAATAAAATAAGACTTTTCCCTGACCCATCTTTGTAGACGGATGAAGAGAAAAAGTCCAGCTTTCTACGCCCACCAAATGGTTTAACAGTTCCTGCTAGAAATTCATGCCATGTTAACTTGCCCGGTAAGATATGGCCATACATGACAGCGATGCAATGATCCTGAAAAAGTAAAATAAGAAATTTGAAACAATATTACAAACTTTGGAATGCAATATATTAAAGCGTTGAATTTTGTTTAAATACTACCAACTTTAATGATTTACGCTGATATACCTTATTGTTAGCATAAATTCGAACAGGTAGAAATCGTTGAATTCGAAACAATCCTCCAGCAAGAACAATAAACGATCCAAGTAAAATGACAAACTGTAATGTTCCTCCTTCTAGAAAATCTTCAAAGTCTGGTCCTGATGGGGCATCTTTGATATCCCTTTTATCTTTGTAATCTTGTACCAACTTGGCAATTGTTATTTCTTTATCTCTTTGCACCTTTTGTCGAATCGCCTCTAATTGTTTCTCATGAATCAATTGTTTTTCTTCTTCCGTCTTTTCCTCTTGCAGAAGGTAAATTAGTCCCGCAGTGATGACTGCACCAGCGGAGAGGAACACAAATATTTGCGAAAACAGTAAATAACTGGGAAAATTTGATCTGTAAATCATTTCATAAGATTTTGGAACACCATCACTCATTCGTAATTTCTCTAGAGTGCGTTTCCCAGCAAATTCCTGAGAGCGCCCATGAAATTGCCTTACAAAACAGTTCGCTGTTATTCCGGGACATGACTTTATTTTCAGTGCTCTGCTGCTGAAAGACTTATAGGACAACTGAAATGCGTTAAACTTATCATTTGTGGTCAACATTTGTGGGTTCCTTCTTCCAAGATTTAAATATCTTTTAGTTAAGATGCTTACAACACTTGAACGTTGAGATCTACAACCAATTTGGCTGAATGACACGATTTTCGTAAGAGAAGAGGTCTGCATTTTGACAGATGAATTGTTAGGCTGAGAAAACTTATATTTTATTTCAATATTTTTCACATGAAGGTTGACTATAAGTGATGTTTTATGTCGCTTCTTCAATCATTTTTGTGGCCGGAAATGAATATTAATGAAAAAGACACAGTATTTCCAGTTTCGACTAATATTTACATTATATATAGCAAAATTAACAATGTTTGTAGAAAATGCTTTCCATTATTTCTATGCTTTCTACTGGACTCTCTTTGGTATTCCGGTGATGGTGAAAGTCAGCCGCGCTTCACTTTTCTCATTGCATCTCGCATCGCATCTGTCCCCACATCATCACACAATCATCCAGTAGTAGATACCATTATACCACGTAAATAAGTATGTAGCCCGTAAATTCGCTACAGCCATGGAATTGTATTGGAATATCAGTATTCAGTATATGCAATTATGCAATGACGAATGCATAAAGGAAGTACCAAATAATGATTTGTTTTTAGTCATCTTGTAAAAGATTTGGAGTTTTCTTTTGGTCTGTCTAGCCAAATGTTTATAGCAAATAGCAATACAGATTTTGTAATAATTTGATTATGAAAACCTGGGTCAACTAAGGATGCATTTGCGCCAGTTTATACCGTTGTAAAATGTGCAATGATTTTGAAAATTTTGATTTTCTTTCTAGACAATCATTTTTATTAATGGCAGATAAAACTTTTAACAGCTAGTGTGATTCAATGCAATATAAAAAATTTCAATGACAAACACTATTAAAAGATACTAACAGACTAATATTATTATTTACAACCATAATTTTTACTATTACTTATTGGCTATTTTTAATACAATAATATTCTTTTGAAGTAATATAAATAAACGTTATTCTTTAATACCATATCACAAAAATATTGTAGATATATAGACACAAACCGTGACGGTACAATTATATTAACAGCATACTATTAATGTTTTCTCACAATAAATAGAGCAACCTGTCTTTATCATCCATTCACCATTAGACCCTTAATATCTTTCTTTTCTTTCATATTATTGAAACACTGAAACAAATGATTTTTTACACATTCTGAACTTCGCAAATGCATATATAATCGAGAGAATGTGCTCTATAAGGGTATGCTGCATTCAAATTAAAAGGCTGCAGTAGTAGTCTTTTGAAACTTTAACACTGCCCGTGGCATTGCGGCGAACCCGGGCATGTGTTCAACAGACTTCAAACATCCATCAACTCGTCTTCTTCATCTTCCTCGTTATTCCTAACATCTTCGTCCTCATCCTCATCTTGATCCTCTTCTTCAGTACTTGTTACCGGGTTTGACTTGGTTGTGGAAACGGTCTCAGGCCTTAGAACTGGAGGTGGTGGTAATGGTTGGGGTGTTAGGGGTCTTTGTGTTGCACTGACTGGGCTTTGTCTGGGTGCTGCTCCAGGGCTTTGTCTTGGGTTGTTTTGCGTTTGACGAGTTGGAGTAGTTACAGTTACAGGCTCCGGACTATGACTAGGAGATGAATTTGCCGAAGTGCTACTGAGAGGGCTTGGTGGTGGACTATCTGGAATTTCAACTCCTATTCCTAGGCCAGGGTCGGGCTTTACATCTCTGCTTTGATAAAGGAATGTTTTCTCTGGTTCCGCATGAGCATCGTCTGGGTCAGTTATGGGGGGTATGGTATCATCGATGGTGAAGTAGTTTTTGGTTACTTCAAATATCGACTCTACCAACTCTTTTCTTAGCTCGTTAGGGAACAGCTCTAGAAAGTTTAAAATGAAGTTTAGCAAACATTAAGACAACTATATATATCAAAACAGAATCTTAACTATTGAATTCATCAAGCTTATTGTATTTTATACCTCTGCCAAGAGGAGCTAAATCAGCAATCATGTGTGACACATTCACATTATCCGGTCCCCTCTTCTTTATGTATTCTATGAATTCATCCCTCATTGTCCAAGTCCAGCCTTGTTGTGTTGTTTTGTGCCGAACATGAGCCATCAACCTGTAATTACCATGAATGTTAGAGGTCAATTCAAGCATCGATCAATAAATAATGGACAATTGTAATAGTTATTATGACATAAAATATTCATATAAATTATGTACTTACAAGTCCTTTTGCCCATTCTGAAGGAAAATGTCATGAATCATTTCCTTCACCTTGTAGACACCAAGAGGTGGCTGCTTATCGTTGTTTCCACTCATATTTTCAATCGTTTTAAAAACGCGGTATATGAAATCAACCTTTATTAATTTGTCTTGAGCGCTCAAGTGATTATACCAATCAATAAGAAAGTAGGATATTCTAATGACTAATGACAAATATCTGGTTTATAACGGTTTATTAATGTGCGCTCGATAAAAATATGAGATTCTACCCCCACACAAGCGTTCAATTCGGAAATGTCAAAATTAATTTGAGTGATAAAAATTAGTTTATAGACAGATAGAGATAGAACATAGAACACAGTCGGCTGACGGCTGATTGCTCGTAATACACTACTCGTTCGTAAGTTAACATTCAGCTCAGCTCTTCGTGAACTTGGTCTGGCTCCCGAATGTACGCACGCACACAGTCCGAGGCAAATGAGACGATCTCTGTTTTTGTTTTTTAAAGCGCATCTTCTAAAAAGACTTTTTGGTATTTAACTTGTGCACAGCCGTTCTACACAGAAGAACGAACGGGAGCAAATGAAGAAACGTGCAAAAAAGCAACAAAACACCATCTCACATAGTCACATTCACATACTCAACAATACAAACAAAAGCGTATGATTCGCAGTCAACAACGTTTTGAGACACATGACATGACACATGTTTTCAGGTTGTGTTTGTTACAAGCTCATAGACAGTACGGTAAATATAGCAAATTTATAGCAAATTTATAGCAAATCAGGCAAATTTGAGTTAAACTAATTGTATGAGAAGTTAATGAAGAAATAATTTACTAATTGATAGTTATTAAATTTTGTCAACGTCCAGACTCTGGCGTCTGGTGAAGGCGAAAGTGGAACAGATAGTGTCACAGTTTTCATTTTCACGGTCATCGCTGTTATTTTGATAAATGACATTTGAAATTTGGTTGAATACACAAGGTCACTAAACGGTGGAAAAGCAGAGTAGTTTTAAGTTTTAGGTGTAGTTTAGCTTTCACTGTCGCTCGAAAGGAAGGACTTACTTTCCTGTTATTTGTCAAGTTTCCAAAGAAGGAGGGACCATTGTCATCTGCTAAGTTTTTATATCATAGTTTCAGCTTCTGGTTCAAAACAATATTCAAAATGCGTTTAGTCACACCAACGACATTAACGTCTCTCCAGAAAAACTCTTCGCAAATTCGAAATATATGTATTCTTGCTCATGTTGATCATGGCAAGACAACTTTGGCTGATTCCCTTGTTGCTAGTAATGGGATAATTTCTCAGAGACTTGCCGGAAAATTGAGGTAACTAAATGAGCTGCAGATTAAATGTAAATGCTTCTGTCGTGTATATATTGTAGAATTTAACTAATGTACGGTTTTGCTTTATCCGCAGGTACATGGACAGTCGGAAGGATGAACAAGAAAGAGGAATTACCATGAAAAGCAGCGCAATTACTCTTTTCTTCTCGTATAAGGAAAAGGATGAGTATTTGATAAATTTGATTGATTCTCCTGGTCATGTAGACTTTTCTACTGAAGTTTCTACTGCAGTTAGACTTTGTGACGGGGCATTGATTGTAGTTGATGTCGTGGAAGGAGTCTGTGCTCAAACAATCGTAAAGACATTATTTTATTAGCTCTGAAAATCTGTGTTATGTTATGTAGTTTACCTATGATCTTTCTTGGTTTCACTCACCATTCATTGTCATTGTTGGCATCTTACAGGTTTCCTTGAGACAAGCTTGGCAGGAAGAAATTAAGCCAGTGTTAGTTTTAAATAAAATGGATAGACTAATCTTGGAGATGAAATTAGCTCCCCTCGATGCATATGTGCATTTATCACAATTACTTGAGAAAATCAATGCTGTGATGGCTGAATTATTAACCTCTGAGGTAATGCAGAAAGATATGGTCAAGTATGGACAGCGTAGCCGTACTTCGTCGAAAGCTGATGATTTGGATTCCAAACAAAATTTAGGAAGTGATCAGGTTTATGATTGGAGTACAGGAATGGATGATATCGATGACTCAGACATCTACTTTTCTCCAGATCACGGAAACGTTGTGTTCGCAAGCGCCATCGATGGATGGGGTTTTAGGTTTGAATTCATAGTTTTGTTGATAATTTCCGTCTATGCGCTTGGTAGGTTTTATTAATTTAAAAAATCAATTTGATCTTGGAAAATGACAGAACACTGGACTTTGCAAAGATATATGCCAAAAAAGTTGGTGTAAAGGAAGAGGTTTTAAACAGAACCTTATGGGGTGACTTTTATTTGAACTCCAAATTAAAACGAATTCAAAAAGGTGCGCAGGAGAAAGCGAAGAAACCATTATTCGTCCAACTAGTGTTAGAAAATATTTGGACAATGTATGATACAGTTGCAATCCGTAAAGTGAGCAAAAGAACTAAATAATATTTTCCCTCTTTTACACACGCTATTTTTCCACTTTGACAACAATGCTAATCTATTTATTATCTTCCGTATCTTATTATAGGACAAGCTAGCAATCGAAAAAATGGTAACTACCTTGAATTTAAACATCCATCAGCGGGACCTGAAACAAAATGATCCAAAACAGTTAATTTATAACGTCATGAGCAAATGGCTTCCATTGTCTACGAGTATATTAGGTATGACCTTATGACACTGCGCGCACTATATTCTCATCTCAGTATATATATATGTATTCAATTATGAGCATAAATTATTTAATGTTTTATTGTTTTCAGAAACTGTATGCGATAAACTTCCAAGTCCATTAGATTTGACTGAATCCCGTATTGAGAGGCTTATGCTTACTCATAACAGAAAATTTAGCGCCCTTCCACCTGCCAGTCAAGATTTGAAGAAGGCTTTCCAAGTGTGTGGCTCTGAAAGCGAAGCACCTATAATTGTATTTATTTCCAAAATGTTTGCGGTAGAGGCAAAGTCGCTGCCGGAAAACCGACCTAAACCATTGAGTCATGAAGAGATGCTTGCCAGACGTGAGCAAGCACGACAAAGGGTTGCAGAAAAGTTAGCAAAAGTCAATTTGAGTGAAGACGCAACTAATTTAACCTCTAGTACTGATGAAAAGGAGGAAAAGGATGACAACGATAACTCAATTGTTAAAGGTGCTCTCGAAAATGAAAATGATCATAAATTTATAGCATTTGCTAGAATATATAGTGGGACACTTCGAAGGAATAGCACTGTTTTTGTGTTGGGACCGAAGCACGACCCCGTAACAGTTATGAATAAGGTACCCGAAAATTAGCCATCGATTTCGTTTTAACTTATCTTCCTGTGGATCAACTACTAACCTGGTACATACTGTTTTTTGTCGTTTAGATTCAAACCGGTGAAAGCATTGTACCTGCTGGATCAGTTAAAGAATTGGCAGGTGGACTGCATATTACAGAAGTAAAAATTAGTTCGCTTTATATTTTAATGGGTAGAGATTTGGAAGCCGTAGAAGAAGTACCAGCTGGAAATATTCTGGGTTTGTCTTTGTGAATCTTTTGAATCAATTACTTTTATTACTTATTAACTATCAATATTTAATTTGACCGTTAAAATTTGTTGTTGTACATCAACAGGAATAGGAGGTCTGGATGATCATGTGCTTAGAACTGCAACGCTATCGTCCACAATTTTTTGTCCCCCGTTCATCGACTTGAATCTGATAGCTGATCCTATTTTACGAGTCGCAGTGGAGCCAGCTCATATGATCGACATGGATGCTTTAGTCAATGGTCTTAAGTTGCTCAATCAGGCAGATCCTTGTGTTCAGGTTTTAGTTCAGGAAACAGGAGAACATGTTTTGATAACAGCAGGAGAAGTCCATTTACAGCGCTGTCTCGATGATCTCAAAGAAAGGTCGGTAATCAGCAAACTGCATTATAATTTTATGATCGATAGATGGGACGTTGACGTTGCATTTAATAAAAGAAAATTCACTACTACATTTGTTGGTTTCAGATTTGCAAACATTGATATTACTGTTTCTAATCCAATAGTTCCATTTAGAGAAACAATAGTAGAGCCTCCGAAAGTTGATATGGTCAATGAATTAATTGAAACTCAAGCAACACAGCATCATCCAAATAACAAATCTAAGGAGGATGACTCCCAAGTAAATGGACTAATCATTCAGAAAACCGCAAATAAAAAATCCACTATTAAAATTCGTGCAAAAGCTTTGCCAACCGAAGTCGTAAATCTGTTAGAAAATTCACAAACTTTGTTAAAAAGCTTAAAAGATTGCGAATCTTATTTTGAGGGAGATAAATGCAATCTTTTATCCGATACGCTAATCAGTGATATTGAAAAGTTTAAAACGAGTCTTAGAAAGTCATTTACTGACTCAAAGTGGGATGCTGCCGTTGTTGATAATGTTTGGTCTTTTGGACCAAAAAGATGTGGAACAAATATGCTAGTAAACGAAATTCCAGGATACATTAAAAAACCCCTGTGGCCCAACAACAATAAATCCAATGAAGAGTGCGAGAAAGAATTTGACCATAGGGATTCTTTTAGTAGTAATTTTGTGAATGGGTTTCAAATGGCCACATCCGCCGGTCCACTATGTGAAGAACCTATGGTAGGGGTATGCTTTGTTGTTGAAGAATGGACAATGGAAACAGAAGACAATTCAGAAAATACCAATCAACCGTTTGGTCCGTATTCTGGACAGATAATGTCTACAGTGAAAGAAGGGTGTCGGAAGGCATTCCAATGTCAGCCACAACGCTTGATGGTTGCAATGTATTCCTGCAACATCCAAGTAAACAGTGAAGTATTAGGTAAGCTCTATTCTTTTATGTTAAATATTTGTATTTCTAGTGCAGTTTTTGCTTTGCATGCATTAAGTAGATATCAATTTGCGTAGCTATGCTTGGTATATTGCCAACACTATATTTAATTTGTAAACTGCAATTTCAGGATTTAATGTCATTCAGTAGTTATCACATCTTTGGCAGTCGTAAAGCATTTTGAAAATGACTGTCAGCTTTCTAATTAATTATTACGCAGACAGATATTATGTTATTTGAGCATGTCGATGTCATACGGCATGGTGCCATTACTATGTTAGTATCAAAAGTTCTAACTAACGTCAAATGTAGTTTTGACTTTTATTGCTCCTTTAATAAAACATAATTTGTGTAGTAGCTATAGTCAGTCTTTCCTGAACTTGAAATTGGGCATCTCACGTCTCCCCACAAACCTAGGTATACTACTTAAAGTTTTGTTGCAGATATTTACTATTTGTTTGATTTATTGAAAAAGAACATTTACTCAAGTCAAATTTTTAATTTATGTTTCTTTTTCGCTTAGTCTTTACGATATCTCTTGTGCGTGTCAGCGGCACGAGTCACTCGTAAAAGTACGAACTTGATAACAATTAAAAGGGTCCAGTAGCTCAAAACACTCAAACCTTGAGTTTTATTTACTAGATACAGAATCATTACTTTGTACTAATTGAAATTTTTGGATTACTCATAACGGGAAATTATTATTTCATATGATTTCATCTTTTCACGCAGGTAATTGATAACTGATTAGACAAAATGAATAAAACAACCTTGGTGCAGTTTTAGTTTTCTTCTTATGCTTCTATTCAAACTCATTTCATAATGATGCATACTGCATTTCTCAGGTGAAATGCATCGAGTCTGTAAAGTTGGGGAAGTAGAGAAGAGTCAACATTTTTGTAATGACCCATGACCTTTCAAACAATTTTGATTTAAGTCTTTGCGTGTACAATTAAAACTTTATTATCTTACTCTTCTTAATGTAATACAAAATTTCAACGATGTTCTAACACGGTAGCTAAAAGTATACTTTAGTACAATAATACAAACAAAAATTTACAACATAGCTTACATAAAATAATTTGATAATAAAATAGTTACATTCTGAGATATCTATCTTCATGAGTACATACACTATATGCTACACACATACACACACAAAAAACCTTTGGCGAAAACTTCATTACTCACACCATTGATATATATTTTTCGTATTGTTTTAATTTTAAAATATGAAACTGTTCTATCTTTCCATAACATATTGGCAAGCACACTTGTTTTGATTTAGCTTAGTTTTGAGTGGTCGTCAATAATATTTTCCCCGTTCGTTCGCTCAATACTTTATGTAATATGCACGTCTTTTGTATCAGTAAAAAAGGAGAAGAGATGATGATTGAGTGGAAAGATTTAATGAGAGATTGGGAACCGGCTCTTGGTTCTGCAAGGTTTTTTATGATTTCCTCGTGTTGTCCTTAAACCGGTACCGGTAGTAGTGATGATGATAGTAGGTAAATAGTGATTTCAGTAATACTGTTGTAATATGGTCTGCCAAGTATAACTTGGCATTGTGATAGATAAGTCTACATTAGGTCACTAGGAACACTGCTAAAAAGTACTACTTACATGATAAGCGAAGCAAGATCCATTAAAAATCAAACTTAATGCACATAGGTACGGTGACCTATTGCTTTTACAGGAATATTCCATCGATAACGATTATACTGCCGATCTTATGATGTGATGATGATCTTGCAAGATCACTTTTTATGTACATACGTGTACCTTTTTCGGTATGAACATTACATTAAAACAATTCAAAGTGACCTGTGCTAACTCATTAATCTGTACGATTCGTGTAGTGATGTGCTGTGAAGTTATGTATTAGCACTACTAGCAGCATATTATCATTATGACGATGAAGATTCCCTGTGAAAATAAGTCACTGTCGTTTCGCAACAGTGTACTATATGGCTTCATTTGTTGAATTAAGTTGAGATTTGGTAGTAAATGATACGATATATTTTTTCTCCTACGTAGCCTTTTCGGCTTCTTGTAATAAAGGCTTTAGTCGATGCCAAGGGAAGGCTGGGTTTACTCCTCCTGTTTTGCAATGCAGAAAAAGTATAGAAAATAGAAATAGCATGTTTAGTTCATTATGATATATAGCGTGAGCGTACATTAAATTTTATAGCTCTGTAATCTTACTTGAGGGGTCATCTTTAGAATTTTTTGAAGAAAGATCCCAAGAGAAATCCCTTCCTCTTCGATTATTGGGTCGGACGCATGTCATTCCGTACACACGTATTCCTGGTACCCTGGCGTAGGCTGGCTGACTATGTGCAATTGGACCCTCTTAAGTCGAAACATTTATTTAACAATAAAAGACAGATTGAGAGCCGTATTTAAGTAAGTAAGTAAGAACACACAGCAATTGAAGCACGAGAAAACGCAAATGTCATCGCTTGATTGTTTGCTTCAACATTTTGTAAATAAATACATAGTACAGTTATATCCCCAAAGACAAGAGAATCTTGTCATTTAAATTTAATTCATGTTGTTATATCACATGCATGCCGTCAAAATAAGAGTTAGGAAACAATGATATTAATAGCATTTAGCATTACATCACAAGTCATGCGTTGAGATTGATGCAATTACGTTTGAAATCGGTAGACATTAAAACTTACCTAAAAATCCCGATGATGGACATCTACATATTACTAGATAGTGAGCTTTGCCTGTGCGACTGTTTTGGAGAGCTAAAATGGACCTGTAAAGAATGGACACGCAGAGGAAGGATTTTGTAGCATAAATCGAGAATTTAAAGATGCAGATTTATTTGTCCACGTATATTCTACACATATTTATACATACCAATCTTTTGGGGCTCGGCATTCACGAACTTCATGGGTTGGTTCACATGTTTTTACCAGGGTGAGTACCTGAATTGTATTGACAAGAAACAGTTCAAGAGTTAAAAATTGGAGTATGTACCAGAAGTTGTAATTTGGTGTCGGTGTGAGCCATTTTTATATCATCACTACCACACCTTTCTTCTGCGAAAATTTATAATGGGTGCTCAGTCGTGGTAGACAACAATGCAACTTATGCTGCACTCGTACCATTATCTCTTTGTTTTATCACATTTTCCAATTTACTATGACGGGAAAAGAAAGAACTCCTGTTATCACTTACACAGTAGTGCATGCATGTAGTTATTTGCGTGCATGTGTAGTGAAATTAGTGTGAAGTAATCACTTTTCTAAAGATTATGCGAATACATTTAATCAGAAAGATTTTATTAGTGCCCGGTGTAGTATGCATTTTGTGCGTAGTGAAAAGGATACGTATATATAGCTTACTCGGGCTTGTATTGAAACATCAAACATTTACTATAATGTAATATTATGCTGTATACTGAAATATGAATAGTTTGGAGGAATAGGACTGTAATTTTTTAGAATATGCTTTTTTTTTAGAATACAGTTAGTAGATCATCAATGAAAACCCTTTTAATGACCCAAACGTTAAAGTTAGATTTGAAACGCGATCGTGATTTGATAATAAAATATTAATTTCACTGAAGATCGCAACCTTGAACATATCGGGGCAAAGTGAGACACGAGATAATTTTTCAGAACTTTCATGGTATATACCTCATTTTTTGCCTTAAATTGGAATATTGGATTTTTGATGACAACTAGTATTTGTTTTTTGCTGTCTTTGTGTAAATATTTCATGATGATTAAGACTACCTCGTAATATAAATTGCAGTTACCTCATTCTTATGCGAATTTTAAGATATTCATCATCCATCTATTTGTTTTAACATTGGTGTTGCAGTTCTAATTGCTTATCGTGACGTGATTAATCAATGCTCATCGTCAGTGCAGTTATATGATATGGTTGTTGCTAAAATATTTTTAAAATCCCAGTTCATGTTACCAGAAATCTTCGATTAACGGATAAATTCGGATTAATATGCAACCAAAAATATGCACTATAATTGGCGTAAAATCTTAATAATGACTTGTACATGCAAAACAACTTGATGCTATATGCCTATACATGCAATAATTTAATGGTCACGGTCACACCGATAAGATGTGCACGTTTTTAGAATTTTTAGATCCAAAAAATGTGCTGCTCTTATTTCATGCGTAAATATTCCAAAGATTCGATTCTTTTTATCAGTTTATTTACAGCTAACGCCGGTTTTAAAAAATGCCTATGTAGTATGTAGTAAGTAAATGCAATAAGAAATGCACGTGTGTACGTATTTGCGCGTGCACAACTTATTGATGAATCATTTGGTTCAACTATCATTGCTAATCTGAGAGAGTACAATGTTTCAAAATATAATATCATATTCATCTGCAAAGTTAGCTGGTTTAAGTTTGAAGTTGTAACAATGTACTTTTTTCTAGTTTCATTTAGAATATGAGGAGATGTACCTACACACTATATAATATCAAGAATAGTCCTAAGAATAGTATATTTCGGCCCGAGACAATCAAAAACAATCAACTCTGTTCTAGTATTTGCGGTTACATATTTCATTTTCTGGCCTGTTTTTTCTTATATATTTTTTCTCTGTTAATAATTCACAATCACCATGAAAGGACTTGATGTTTATACGCCTTAAACTTTTAAAACTATTGTATACCTGTATTTATGTTGAGTTGTTTCTTCTTTCCGGAGGTTTAAATTCGTTTTCACCCGCCTCCTTTTAGTTAGCACAATAAAATCTTAAGCTAGTACTTATTTCTCAAGTACTACATTCAACTGCAACTACTTAATTCTCAGCCGAACCTTATAATCATGAGTTTGAATGGTCGTATGGGTATGTGACAAAACCTACTTTTTACATTTTTTGTCATTCATCATGTTACCATCTAATGTCACATAGATAGTCACATCACATCATCATGTACCAGTACTAGGTAGTAGTTTATTGAATGTAAAAGAAATGATAACTATTACAGCACTAATCTTGACAGTGATTATGGAATCTAGCATTACCGCATGCTAAGGAAAGCCATACGAGTGTTTTGTTCCCTTGATTAAGAAAAATTCTACAAACAAATCTTGATGTTTTTGTGTTATTTCATTATGTGGTTGTCGTTGTATCTGTGTATATGCTTTATTCTACAAAAAGCTACTAAATGCTACCATTTTCCTCCTTTCTTAATTTTGGCAACCAGCAACCACTCAAGAGTATGCACCGCAAACCATGAGTTTTTAGGAAGATGAATAAGATGATCTATTATTTTCTTTTATCCATTATTATGAAGATTCCAAGGGAAGTATTATATTTTTAAGGTTACCTATTACCACATTTATGAGAAATTATATATGGTTGTTTGTAAGCGATATGGTCGAAACATCGTCACTGTCAGTGTCTTTTTTCAAAAAATCACATAAAAAGCGTTAAGTAGAACTGCATCCACCACTCTGCCATCGTCATATTCATTGTCACTCTGATATACTCTTACTTTGTCTCGTTGCATTCGTGCAGTTGATAAAGTAGGTTACTGTAAACCCTTTGTCGGTACAAACTAAAAACGGTCATCATAATGGTAATGAAACGAAGTAATTTGTGCGCACACTACAGTAGTACATAGTCAATATAGTACTATAGTACACGCATATACTAATTTATGTGAAAAGTTTGCAGGCAGAGAAAACGATTTTAATATTGACGTTAGCTAAGGGCCATTTATTATGTAATTTCATCAGATGTAATATTGTTGCTGCAGTTTAAATGTTAGGAACAACTTTTAGCTCACAAAACAACCCTTCGGATAGTATTCCCACCAAAACTGTATTACTGTATAAGTATTATTCTATTTGTTAACAATTTGTTGCAGAGAGATTATAACTATCTGAGCTAACATGGATCTCACAAATAGATATACTGTTTTGCTGCGTTGATTAACCGATTTATGATATCAATATACATTTTATGCTACATTGTTGATGACACCAATTGTTACTATTTTGAGTTTCTTTTAATTGGAGAAACTTTCTACGAGACGGAGCTTCCTTTTTGATGTATTTTCTACTCTCATAATACTTTACTATCAATTGATTTGATAGTATAAACATGATTTGCTTTTGCTCATGCACACTCTGAGCTATATAGTTTTTTTTGAGTATTTAGTTATTGAGTGATTCTATGAATCATGAGCCAATTCTACTATATTTTATTGTCGTTCCTCGTTCGTAATGAAACAACGAAATACAAACACACGACATTACACCTTTCTCTCGACACATAATATTGAGAATTTGAGATTTCTTTTCGTCTCGTATCTATCTCGGTCTGGTTACCTGTCCTCATTGACATTGAAAGGCACCTCTAATTGATATTGCACGTAAATAAATCTGTTTTGCCAGAAAGTCAAGACGATGATGACTTTCCGCTTTGTGGATGAGAAGCTACGAAAAGCTACAAATATTCTTCCTATAGACTAGAGAATCTATTCAACCATGCACTTTAACTATCCGAAGAATAGTTACATTGATCTCCTGCGTGTCTCCTTTTACCTTCGCTTTTGAACATGGTTTTGATGTATGAATTGTCGTATTTTGCAGCTAAAGATGTGTACTACTGTGTTTTACTTTTTATAACTTACCCCCTTTGAGCTTGCTAATGCAACTTTGACTCATTGTTGCCTTTCGTTTATTAAAAAAAGAAAACCATTGACAATGATATGCTACATATACTGGCATTGTCTTCCGATTCATTGTTTATTTATGCTTCATTGCCAGTGGAAAAAGTTTGTGAGGTAGGAAGGAATGTTGAGTTTAGTGCAGATTCATACATCTCTAATTGGATATACTTTTCTCTATATCTTTTGTTCCTTTGTAATTTTTAGCGCAACATTTTTATGTACAAGTGAAACAAATTGAGTATCTGGGTTAGCATAAGTGAGCTGTAAAGAGATACGTACCGATTCAAATTAAGAGGTAGCACTTCAATGGGCTACCGCGTCAGCAGGACGCTTTTCCTAAACTCAGTTTGAACTAAAAAAGGAGACAATTATCGGTTTACCTTTTTGGAATTTCAGGAATTCTTTTGGGGAACACCTGTAATTTTTGGTTAATCATGATATTTTTTCATTTAAATTCCATTTGCTGATTATTGTTGTGTTTGAAGGCATTTACAATCTAGCTATACAGGCATACAACAATGACGTGCTTACATATTTCCTTACACATGTCTCTTATATAGTGAATTTATAATTTCTTGTAGTGAAGAATTACTCAAATTTTAGTATTTGGTATAAAAACGTTTCGGAATTTTCTTTGATTAAGAATTTGATGATGATACGTGTGTTTGATGTCATAAACAATTGGAATTCAATGACGGTTTTCAATGATTCAGCCGATGATTCTACTTTTTAAATAAATTATATAGACAGAACTACTAAACGTTTTTTTGAATTCCTATGCATCTAACAAGTGTGAAAATACGAAATCATCACTATTTATTATTTTGGAGCTTTTTTTGTGCTCATATATTAGGCGTACGGTAGTACCAACAGGTAGTCAGAAACCATGCACTCACTCACTACCCGCTAAAATTACAGAGTTCTTTATGTCTATGAAAATTACAGTGGAGTAATTAAGGGAAAAGTAAGAAAATGAATACTTGTAAAATAATGTTTATACTAATTTGCATTGAAAATTTTAGATGTAGCATTTGCAGATTTTCTATTAAAAACCAAAAACATAAAAGATAATAAATACGAAAAACAGACCTGTTGAAATGCATTTTTTGGTCCAGTGACCAGCGGTATCGTATGTCCATCATCAGTTCTTGTACTCACTGAGCACGGTCTCTGGAAATTTGGACAGGCACACAAAGGTTGACTGTAATTCAACCTGAGGTAAACGGCACTGCACACCTATTTTTTAAATGAATATATTATTATAGATTATTAGATAAAATCAAACACGCGCGGCTTTTTCATGATTTGTTGTACCTACTACGTAAGCATCAAATCATAATTAACATAACATTAAGTTGAAAGTTTGTTTTCACTTGCTGTAGAGCATGTCGCAATGGCAGTAAGTAGAGTTCTTAAGAGATCGCATTTATAATTCCAAAATATCCTTATACAAAATGCTCTATAATACCTATGTAGTTTAATTAACTTGTCGACGGAATTGTATCTTTTGTGCATACCACTTTAAATTACATGTGTGGCTCACTGATAGCATCAGGATCTTGTTACCTAAAGTTAATTATTTAAAAGCTTGCAAACGTAATAGTCTGCTACTACATAATTAAGGGGTATATAGTCTCAGTCAAAGAGTATTTCACGTCGAGGAAAAAATTGCTTCTTCAATTCTTCCACTTTTAGGTATCAAAGTGTATGCAAGCGCGGAGCTTCCCTTTTTTCTCAAAAGCTTTTTGCTCATTGATCCAATGAAGCTATAAAATGCACATCTCTTTTTGAGGATCTCAATTGCCTTTTGTATGCTTTTTTCATGTAGAGAGAATCTGCAAAGTATTAAGATATCATATAATGTAACCTATAAAATTAAACAGTTATACACTTTGGTCGCATCATTAACACCTCAGTAAATTTTAGTAATGAGCGTAAAAGCGCCAAGCACTTTTGATTATTATAGTGATCGGTAATTATAATACCGACCTTGTTGGTAGGTACTCTTTGAAAAATATATAATGCAATCGTCGACAGAGAGTTAATTTAACTTCTTAGTCGGCTGCTTTGTTGTATATTACATTATATATTGTAATATTAATCTGATAGCGAAAAAAATGTTGAATAACATCATGAACTGACCGTCCATCAGTACATGCTTTCGAAATGTTTTCATGTAATTTTTATCTGGCATGTTAAAAATTGAAATTCTAAAAGCAAAAACGTAGTACTCTGAAGAGGAAGAAAGGAAGGCTTTAATAATATCTTTGTAAGTAAGAGGTAAAAATGGAAGTAAATTAAGGTATGCATTCAACTACATCAAATTTTACATAATTATGCTCGTACAATAATTCGTACTATTGTTATCAAAATGATCATTTTCTGTCGACAACAAACCTGTTGAGTGGCACACTCTGGAAGAAGATACAAATGCTGATTGTGTGGATAGTAATGGTACTTTGTTGGCTTCGAGTCATCATGTATTGGCAGCTGGTGATTTTTGTCGGCAGCAACTGCGTTCGCCACGGCCAGCCAAGAATGCTGAAATTCACACAAATAATAAATCACTAATGAGTTTCCTTTTTTCTTAGGAAAAATATATCCGAAAAATAGAGGTAACGCTTGCCTGCGCTGTGCAACTCATTTTTTCTACAAAAAACCGTAATCTGTCAGGGACACACGATAGTGGGTAAACTTAATAAGGGAAATTACGTAAATGAAGTTATTGCATGAATGAAGGTGAATTGATTCATTATCGCTGCTTATTACATTGTACAAGAGAGACTTTAGAAATCTGTAAATCATTTGAAAGATTGTCATACTGAAATATAATGCTGAAAATGTGGGTAATGGTATGATGATGATGAAGGACATGCTCTGTAAATTTATAATGAAGCTGATTAACTTTGCTGACTCTACATTCTGCTGTAATATCAGTAGACAGTTTTGAAGAAATTATATTTTTCTGTTGTACAATAAGTCTCTTTTCAAGAGTGTTGGTGGCCCATGCAAAAATAAAAAGTAATCAAGTTTGAATGGGTGTGTTTAGGGAAAGGTAGTGTACTGACTGTATGTAGGCATACACAGTTTGCAGTTTAGTGTGTCAAAAACGTAAGGATAATTCTCGATTCTCAGATTTACAAGACTTCTATGATGACAATGAATGCAATTTGAAAAGATTGGTGATTATTTTTGGAAACGGCATATAGTTCTAAAATTTCTATATTGGTCATTTGCAAAGTAAAGCGACTGGTGACAGTGGGGTGCCACGTTAATTGGCACAAATTGATGACTGGTATTCTGTTTACACTTTGGCTAATGGCTAATAGTAACTGTTACTTGTTAAGCAACGAAATTGCTATGATCAATCAATGTTATTAGTACATAAAATGATGCTTTATGTAATTTTAGCGCAATTTTATTTTCTGCTTTTCTATTTTTCTAAGCAATTTTACTTTTCTTTGTTTAATCATATTGTTCGCAAAATTACAAATTAATTGATGCATCATTATTGATGTTAGAACATTTAACGACCACCACAACACCACCGTAAACTCACAAATAGCATATATAGCTAGGCTTTAAAAAGTCAAGATCAAGGTTGAAAGAGCTGCGTGGATATAAGTAAAGGACATAAACAAACAAGCAAATTTTGCTTAACTAGATATAATTTAAATTTAAAGTTTTTTTTTTCATTCGGCCAATTGAGTATTGCAAGGGTTGAAATAAATATTATATAACCTTTAAAAAAATTAATTTCACCTTTTAATGTAATAATAACAAGCAAAAAATTCAAACTCTTCCACCCTCGAGGCATGTAATAATTTCGAAACAAAAAGTTGCGTAAAATTACATATTTACATTTGTAGCACTGCTAATTAAAAGTGAGCTATCATTGCATTGTTTTATTTTGGAAGTTTTATAGCAAAGTAACTTGCTTCACGCTCGAGTTCAATCTCATGAAATATAGCATGTTCCGCTTCTTACAGAGGGAATTTAGTCACGTATGTATACTCTGTTCAATTTTTATCGCTTACTAAATATCTATTACTCAAAATAGTCTTTTGGCTGACGAATTATCTGAGGCGTTGTTTAGAGTGTCGAGATTTCAAAGATATTGTTAAACAATATATGCAGATTTGTGTACTTACTAAATACTACAAAAGCCTCAAATTCACATTCTCTCTTAATTCGCAAACTCATGGTATGATTATGATTATAATTTTAGCTTCTTAGAAGAACTTCACTCACACATGTCTAGTTAGTAAAAACTAAAAATATATAAGCCCAGCTTCTTGTTGAATGTTTCACGCTAGGCATTGAAATGGTTCGGTGGATGTGGGTCTCTCTGTTTTTCATTTACACACATTTTCACAGTCGGCAGCATGGATTTCAACCCTCTCATCAATAGGCATCCCGCTTGGGAGGCATTGTTCCGTGTGTCATACATATGGTTAAAACGATGCTTGTTCAGTCAAACTAATGTTTCGACTAGAAATAAACTTTTTGATATTATGTACTGCTGACTTAGTTTCTATTTAAATTTTACGTAATGAATGTTCCTTTTTGTATCTATGATCCACGACAAAAGCCCCTTGGGGAAACTGTAAGTGGTAAAATGTTATTCTTACATTTCATATAGATGTGGGTTGATGCATATCTATTAATGTCATTTATATCCATTAATCCATTAATTTGTTTGTAAATAGTGCCACAAAGATACTTTATAGTATTACGCCTTTTCGGTCTGTCTGCCTTAATATTTTATGTAGCCTCCGATTCCCGGCTCTGGTTGCATTTAGAATTAGTGCATGAATTATTAGTGCTTACTTATCGGATATACCCTATGAAGTACACTCCAAAGTTCTTGATTTTACTTGTAAAATAATTTCATCTTTGTTTAATTGTTACGCAATAGCTTTGTATTTTCTTTTATAATTTACTGGCGCTACCAATTTACACCGCTTCAATGCTGGCTTGCATCACCGTCTTAAGACTGTTTCGGTTTCTTTTCCTTGTACAAGAAATAGCACGTAACTGAAAAGTCTACTTTCTATTGTGTATTTCTGATGTTTAATTATGTTGATCCCCACAAACATAATTTGTATAGATTGCGTCAAGCGAGAAAGAAATGAGCTGCCATGTTCCATTCAAGAATTATTTATTGTGTACCAAGTACCAACGTTTATATTGTTTTAAAAGTTCAAAAACGTCTTTAGCGCAGTCATTTTTACTACCAATACCTTTCTGTTGAATTGAAAATGGCAAGCATTATAATTTTTGTTATTGGTATTTTGGTTTACATTGGTATCAAACTGTAGTAATGACTAAAAGAGCTTTTCAAGCCATTGACACTGTGCGACTTTGACTACATCATTGTAGAAATAGTATTCAGTTTATCATAAAAAAGGAAGTATTGTACTTAAACTCTTCCATGCATGATTGTTTTAAAACTACATATTTTGAATCTAAATGAACAATTTGCATCATTGCATCTTACATCATCGTAAATGCATTCACACAAAACGTATCCGTGAGACGGTTTCGGTACGTGTTTTAAAGCACGCGTATTTTTTTGTAACTTCTTTTAACAATCCATTCACATATGTGCTGATTTTTTTTAAATTGACAAATTGCAATTGAGTATCAAAGTCTTTGATTGAATTCCGTTTCAACTGTCCGCCTGTGAGTTTTATTGCACACGTGTACTTTTTTCACTGAAATTAAGAATTCTGTTTTCTGACAAGCTAAATCATTGTCATTGTCCTTCAAAGACAAATATCGGTTGCGACCCCATGGGAAAGTACGGTTTTACTTTAAAGATTTTGACATTACGTATTTAATGACAACATAAACATAATAGCAGTAGTAAATTCGGGACGAATTTCTTTTTATCAAGGAAAAGACAACTACAGTAGAGAGGAGTAGTTTTTATCACTCAAGCAGATAAACTCTATAGAACATATAGTCTGTCAAAAAATCCTATTTCTAGAAATTCGCCTAAAATATTCTCATTTCTGATTTATAGAGATATACAAATTTGTCAGTGCCGTATGTAAGCTTTGTCAAATTGCAGTTTGCTTTTTTAGAATCTCATGCATGTATTGAAAATACAGATGTCAAACAATTATTTAAACTTACAACTACTGTCGCATCTATAACGTTCTATCATCTATTAGTTATACGACAAATGCAAGAAAGCTTAACGGTTTAGTGTTACATAAAGATAGCATTCAAGAATTCAATGCTAGTTCTCCTGAAAATTTGAAATAATTTTATTGTGGTCATTTCTTCCGCTTTTATTTGATATAAGTGTTTTGCTATTACATAAGCAAGCAGCCCGAGACGGGAAGGGAAATTGAAATTAAAGAACGCAATTGTAAAATGACTTACATACCATACCACACCGGTCTCCCCCGATAAGGTTGGTTATGCAAAAGACACCATCCGCATTTTCATGGTACTCATAATATATATTTCTCTTTTTCAACAAACTATTAAATTGCGAAGAATGCTCACATTTTTTTACAGATGCAGTAAATGAGCCGAACGTTGACTTGATTACCGATTCGTTCAAGGTTCTCTGAAGTCATCATCCATGATAAAAATATACGTGCAATGTGCCAAACAGTTTTCGAGTTTTCTATCATCATTGTTACGACCACAACGTGATTCTCTGTTATTTGCTTTTCCATGCTCCGTTAATATATAATTCAAAGCAGAACTGGGATGAGCGGAGTTTATGTGCTCCGTTTGGTTGTTTTTATTTTTATAAAGCCATAGACAATCTGTCTGGAGGAGAGAGGCACCATAAAAATGAAAAGAAGACACGGTATTTTCCCAAAAAAGTAAAGCATAATTTTTTCAATGATTGCCGTCATATATGTTGTTGTTGTACTCATGGCCCAGAAAATTATTTATTTATTGTGGTAAAAGATTTTGGTGTATTTACTATCATATACATACGGTGGTATTCTGTGATGGGAACCTTTAATCCGGAAGTTGATAATGAAAAATATAAGACTGAAAGGCTATTTTAACAGGATTGTTATATAATAGTGTATACAATCACATAAATAAAAGCTTCATACTATTGACATGGTATATGGAACACCAGGTTACATCGCCGCCGCCAATCTATAGTGCATCTTTAAAAGACTGAGCTCTTGAAGTACTGCGGCATTTTTGTAGCATTAAATTCGGTAAAGTTTATCACTGGTGTGATTTTGTCTTACTCGACCACTAACCGCATATCATGGTCGACCAAGTTAAATAGTAAAAAAACACCAACAAAAATTCAAACATCTTCAACCGTTTCGCTAATAAAGAAAAGCTTCATCTTGTAAAAAGGCACAATGAAAGTGTACAAAAAGATTTCTGCTTTTATATGTGCCGTGCGCAACGGATCAAATTGAAATCCATTGTTGGGTTCAATAATACTTCAATTTAACAAACAATGAAGCTCTGTTACATTTGAGATGAGGGTCAGTCTATATTATTGCAGGACATGCTTTGATAATAATAATGCTCTTTTGAGTATGGTAATGGGTAACCACCATCATTCATTACCTATATAGCAAATACACCTTATCAAAGGAAACACAGTTTCACGGCAGAGTGGCTAGCGCCAGGCTGTGCAATGCATGATATAATGACACTATACTTATCTTTATCATAACTCCTTTTTCAATAAGAAACTCAACAAAATTATTTTGGTATTAATGCGTAATTTTTGTCAAACTTTCATACTTTTCTGCACCATTGCCAACAAAAACTACGCAGCTGGATAAAAACTCCGAAAATCAATTGCTTGTCTCTGCTTTTTGTCAGGGCTCGACTTAATGTATGGTGGTTTAAGTTTAGTTCTTAGTTTAAGCGTTTCAATATTGAACGTTTCACGATTCTTTAACAAAGGCTTGAACTAAAATATTGCGGAAATTGCAACCATTACTTACATATCCGATTGTTACCTCACCGC
>JAQFYG010000086.1:0-54831 GCA_034694325.1 Entomobrya corticalis
GATAAGGAATCAGAGCCAGCACCATCCAGGGAAAAGTCCCCCGTGCCCAGCGAGAAGGGGTCGGAGCCCGCAGTTTCTAGAGAGAAATCTCCCGTTCCTAGCGAAAAGGGGTCAGAACCTGCACTTTCCAGGGAAAAGTCACCTGTGCAAAGTCGTAAGCAGTCAGTAGAGGCTACGACATCTGAGCCGGCAGCATCCAGGGAAAAGTCCCCCGTGCCCAGCGAGAAGGGATCAGAGCCCGCAGTATCTAGAGAAAAATCACCTGAGCAAAGTCGTAAGCAATCAGTAGAGGCTGCGACACTAGAGCAGGTAGCTTCTAGAGAAAAAACACCTGAACCTAGCGAAAAGGTAACGTTGGAGAGCGAGCCGGTCTTAGAAAAATCAGTTAGTGAAACTCTCAGTGAAAAGATTGTTAACACCTCCATTCCAGTTCAGGAGGAAATCTCGGTAAGCAAAGCTGAAGTAGTCGTCGACACCAAACAGCTTTTACCCGCCCCAGTAACAGGCCTAAAAGAAGAAGCTAAAGCTGGAGAAAGCGAGGGAGACAATGAAGCCGACACTGAGGAACAAATTGAAGCTCACATCACAGCTGCTACTGACATCGAAGACCAAGATGTTCTCCTTGTTGGTCATCAACAACAACTACCGGAGCTAAAAGATCAAGAGCAAGGCGACAGTGGCTTCAGTGGTCTGGACGAAGATACAACAGCACCAGCCAGTCAAGTTGTTGTCGAGGAAGAAAAGTGTTCTTCCTCCTTAGATCAACAAGTAATTTCAGCAACCGGGAAGGGTGCGGATGAAGAAAAGCCAGAAGATGAGCAGATGTTGGAATCTCTTGAATCCCGGAAATTGTCTGTGGGCACTGATGATGGTCATTTGGGGGCGGGCAGTGTATCATCCAGAGAAAAGACTCCAGAGCCAACAGAATCGCCAGCACCTACTCAGCAACATGACAAGTCCGCCACAACGACAGAGGGACAAGCCTCCCAAGAGAAATCGTCAGAGCCAGAGCCATCCACAGAAACCGCAGAAGTAGCTGCTCCTGAAAAGCATGAGGAGGAGACAAGTAAGGAGGATGACAAGTCTCGAGAGAAAAGTCCTGAGCCTGCTCCTGACAGCAAGGCAGCGGTGGAGGAGCAGGTGCATGAGAAAAAGACAGATGAGCCCGTCAAGCAAACAGAGCTAGATAAGCAACAAGTTGAGCAAACAGAAAAAGAAGAAGTTGATAAAGGAAAAAGTCCAGCTCAACTGGCATCTAGAGAAAAGACTCCAGAGCTAGATGAAAAAGCAGCTTCATCTAGAGAGAAAACACCAGAGCCTGAACTTGTTATTTCAGCTGAAAAAGGGGCTTCTCGAGAAAAGACTCCAGAGCCAGTAGAACAGCAAAAGTCACGAGAGCTTACTCCTGAACCGGAAAAAGAGAAAGATGTAAAGGTCATAAGTGAGGAAGAACGTGCTGGGTCAGCCGAGCCGGAGAAATCCCAAGAGGCTGAGAAACCAAGCACCACTGAAAAAGAAGACAAAACTAAGGCTGACGTGGAGGCGGTCAAGGAGAAAAAAGTGGAGGTGGAGACGACAATTGCAACAGCTTCTGAAGCACTTCAAACAACGGAAAAGACAGAAGAAACAAAACCTGAGGAAAGTAAAGAAAAGGTGAAAGTGGTGGAAGAGACGATTAGGGAAAGTAGTGTAAAACTTTCTCCTGGAAAAGACACGCCTGTTATGTTAAAGAGCGAAGAGAAGGAGACCACACCATCTTCAAGAAAAGCGTCTGCTGCTGACAGCTCGAAACAAGTTGATGATAAAGTTCAAGTTGCAGATAGCTTGGATATTGTTGATGCCGGCGAAAGCAAAGGAGAAAAAGACGAGAAGGATAGTGCAAAGAATGAAACATCTGCTGTTCCTCCTCCTTCAGAAAAGAAGGCAGTTGAGGAGGAAAGGAGTGACGTCGATGTTGGCAAAGAGCCCGATACGAAAGAAAAAGAAGCTGATGATGAGCCACTTGAATCTAAAGCAGCTGATCAAGCTCAAGCGGCTGCATCCGAGGAGAAGAAAGAAGAGAAAGTAGAGGAAAAGTTCACTGAACCGGAAGCCGACTCTGATGAAGTGACAAAGGGCAGTGTTGCTGCTGCAGCTGCAGCAACAGTGGCCGCCGCTTTGGCTAGACATAAACGTGATTCTGAGCTGGACACAGATGATGATGAAGAAATTGAAAGACGCTGCTCTGTAGCTAGTGTAATGGGTGATGAGCGGGTACCTGACGATCTTGACGATGAAGAAAAAATGATGATGATGCGACCACCTACTGATCTTCTCATTGATGGAGAAGGCAAGGATATTGGAGGTGATATTGAGACCTCTAGGGAGTCACAATTTGGATCAGAGTCCAAGTTGTTGGATGATGACCAACCAATGACGGACGAGCCTGTTGCCGGCGGTGAGGAACTTTTGATTCTAGATAAGGAGGGAGTAATGACAGGCAGTGTTGTACAGATTGATACGACGACAAAAGTCGCAACGGAAGAAAGCTCCCAGTTGAGTACTCCACATACTGAGGTGGTTCAAGAGGAGGAAAAGACAAAGGTATCTCCGACCCTTCAAGACGAACCTACGCCAGAATTAAAGGGTGCTACTCCTACTTCCCTGGAGCTGCCCGAAGTGGATGCTAAAGCAGATGAAAAAGTTGCAAAGGAGGAAACTAAAGCTGAAGCGGAGAACAAAAAGAGTGATTCAGTTCTTGAAAAAGTTGAGAAACCTGTGAAACAAGCTGAAAAGGTACCTGAGGAAAAGAAAGAAAAGGCACCAGAGAAGGAAGATACAAGTGCTGCTTCCGGAAAGGTTGCTGATAAAAAGACTTCTCCAGTTGCGGAAGAATCTACTCCAGTTGTTGAGGCTCCTGTAAAAAGGGAGGAGCGCTCCAGACCCGCACAAATACCGTCTGCAATCCCATCAAAAATTCCAAGGGAATCTAGGGATGTGATTCGTACTCCGGATGAAGTTGCTGACCTTCCTATGCACGAGGAGGTTGAGCCTGGTACATATGAAACTGACGAGTTTGTGGGAGATGAGGAGGATGAAGCTGCGGATGAGCAGGAGTTAATGGGTGATAGTGGTCAGCAGGAGGCAGACAAAGGCGACCAGCTTGGCCCTGACGAGGAAGAATTCTCTGAAGAAGATCAAGGAGTAGACGCCATTCAAATCGCAAAATCACCCATGCCCCCACCTCTCTCCAAAGAGCAGGAGCCACAGGTAGAATTGGAGGTTGAAAAACAGACAGGTGAAATGAAGCATGAAGTGGCGGCTGTTGAAGAGGAGAAATCAAAGCAACAAGCTGCGTCCACAGAAACATCTGCAGTCACGGGGAAAACTATAGAAAAGAAGCCAGAGCCACAACAAGAGAAAAAGGACGAGATTCCAGTTGACACTAAGGCTGAAGCCATCTCAGAGTCTGAATTAAGAAAAGAAGAAAAATCCCCGTCAAAGGAAGTGCAACCTGCTGAACAGGAGAACAAAATTTATGAAAAGTCTGCAGAAAAAGACGAAACGGATGAAAAATCTGCATCTAAGCAAGTCGAGGTTGAGATTGAACATGCTGCAACAGAGCAGAAAATAGACAGTGGGTCAGCAGAAAAAGAGCACAAAGTTGACGATAAGTCCGCAGAAAAGGAGGACAAAGTTGATGATAAGGCCACTAAAAAAGAAGAGAAGGCAGATGTTAAACCTGCAGAAAAAGAAGAGAAAGCGGATGATGAACCTGCAGAGAAATCAGATGAAAAGCCTGCAGAGAAAGAAGAGAAGCCAGATGATAAGCCTGTAGAAAATGAAGAGAAAGTAGATGATAAGCCTGCAAAAATAGAAGAGAAAGGAGATGATAAGCCTGCAGAGATAGAAGAGAAAGCAGATGATAAGCCTGCAGATAAAGAAGAGAAAGCGGATGATAAGCCTGCAGAGATAGAAGAGAAAGCGGATGATAAGCCTGCGGATAAAGAAGAGAAAGCTGATGATAAACCTTCAAAAATAGAAGAGAAAGCAGATGATAAGCCAGCAGAAAAGGTTGACGATAAGCCTGCAGAGAAGGAAGAAAAGCTTGACGATAAGCCTGCAGAGAAGGAAGAAAAGCTTGACGATAAGTCCGCGGAAAAGGAGGAAAAGGTTGATGATAAGCCTGCAGAGAAGAAGGAAAATGTTGACGATAAGTCCGCGGAAAAGGAGGAAAAGGTTGATGATAAGCCTGCAGAGAAGAAGGAAAAGGTTGACGATAAGCCTGCAGAGAAGGAGGAAAAGGTTGACGATAAGCCTGTAGAGAAGGAGGAAAAGGTTGATGATAAGCCTGCAGAGAAGAAGGAAAAGGCTGACGATAAACCTGCAGAGAAGGAGGAAAAGGTTCATGATAAGCCTGCAGAGAAGGAGGACAAAGTTGACGATAAGCCCGTAGAAATGGAGGAAAAGACAGCGGAAAAGGTCAGCGATATTGATGTGAAATCAACAGGAATAGCAGAAGAAACAATAGTTTCTGAAAAAGTTGGCGAAGCTACAACTGTCACTCCTGAGAAGGCGGTGGAAACTACGCCATCCACTCGATCAACATCTCCAGCAAAAGAGGAATCGGAAAAGAAGGATACTGCTCCTGAAACTGCCAGTTCGACTAGGTCAGCTTCCCCCACAGAAAAGGAAGTGGTTGTAGCTCAGCCGGAGGTAGCATCTCAAAGTCCAGTAAGATCAATTTCTCTAGAAAAAGAGGATGCAAATGTCGAACCAGCAGGCGAGGTTAGAAAATCCTGTGAGAGTTTAGTTGATTCTAAGCAGAGTATGACTCTAGAGCCCGCACGTCAACCAATAACAACCAGCGTTGTAATAACTCCATCAACACCACCCGTGTCTCTAGATACGACAGACGAAAGTCAATTTCCAATGCCTGAAGAAAAAACTGTAGATGAGAAGGAATCCAAGAAAGAGGCTCCTGCTTCTGAAGCAACCCATTCCGAAGACGAGAAAAAAGAGGAATTTAGACCTGAAGTAAAACAGGGAACTGAAACAACAGCCACTATTGATGTTGAAAAGGAGCCTGCTCAATTAAAACAGCCAACGTCAACACCAGAACCAGAAACAGTAAAAAGCGACTCAAAAGAGGTGTCAGATCACGAGGACGAGCCAGAAATCAAATCATCCTCAAAATACTACGAAGAAATTGCGTTTGTAGAGGACATTACAGCAGCCTCTGCAAAATCAACAGTAACTGCCGAACAGATCATTGAAAAGTTGGACCAGAGCCGTAAAATGTCTGGAGCTGGACCTCCAGTAACAACAACCATAACTACATCTTCAGGAACGTCGTCTGTCACAAGTGCTCCACCTGCCGATGAAATCAGTCGAGTGATTGACGAGTCATCTGGAACGATGACGACATCCTTCTGGAAGGAGATTCCAAGCACCTCTTCTCAAGCTGAGGATCTTACGCAAAAAGATGATGAGCTTCCTTCCGAGCGAGAAAAATTGTTTGAATTGCCCCGAGATGATGAAGATGAAGACGGGACTGGGGATGAAGATGGTGGGGGTGCAGGTGGTGAACAAGCTCAAGAAGAATCTGGTGGTCTATTGGGTGCGATTGAAGCGGGTCTGTTGACAGCTGCAAACACAGCTTCTGCAGCGGTTGTTCACCAAAGTCCAGAAAGTATTGCCAACATTCAAAGCAGTCCAGAAAGCGGTCGCTCACCAGAAAGAAGGGAAAGTTTGCCACCACCTCCAAGCCCAGACAATGAGGCTATTCCGATACCTCAAGAGAAAGCTATTATGGAACTGTCTATTCCAGACCATAGTGGACCTCAACTTTTGGAAAAAACTCCAAGTCCAGTCAGTGAGCAAGAGAAACATGAGCTGGAGAAGGGAGAAAAGGAAAATGAAAAGAAGACTGACACCGCAATGACGGCAGGTGACTCGGTTCCCGCAGAGAAAATGGCACAACAAGAAAAGTCCATTACAGCAACGACTTCGACAACAACAGTAGCAGAGGAAAAAAGTAAAAAAGTTTCTGAGCAGAAAGTTGAAACAGAGCATGTCGTTGAGGAGACCAGCACATCTGTTATGGAGGTCATCAGTGACGCTGCCAAGATGGCAGGTGGAGCCTTGGTAGCTGCTGCTGGTGGTTTGGCCCTCGCAGCTATTGATCAAGTGACCGGAGATAAATCCGGAGAGGAACCTACCAAGTCACCTTCAGCTACATTGGAGCCACCTTCCGAGGCAACGATACCAGGAATGAAGTCACCGGCAAATACACCAACTGAAGAACAAAAAGATTCAATTCAAGGTTTGGATGCTGAACAGATCAAAACTGAAACTGTTGACGAGATTGCAAGTACAGCGGAGAAAATTGTAGAAGTAGCTGATAGTGCAGTAACCTCTGCAATTGATCTTGCATCTGAAAAAGTGGAAGAGGTTGTACAGCAAAAACAAGCAATTGAAGAGGAAATTGTAACAAAAAAAATTGTTGAAACGAGAGAAGAAAGCATCTCGTCGTCTACTGCTCAATCATCCGTGATTGCCTCATCATCTCAAGTGATTGAACAAATCCAAGAGTCAATGTCCACCATTTCTCATTCTGCCACAAAAGAAGAGGAAGACGAAGGTCCAGGTGTCCAGGAAGAGCCATGCACACAAACCATTCTTGAAAAACCACTGCCTAAACCATTATCACCGGAGAAAGAAAGCAAACCACTTTCTCCTGAAGAATTGAAAGACAGTGTAGAGAAGTCAATGGAGACCATATATCACGATGACGGAAAGAAAAGTAAAGAAGAGGGGGAAAGTGATAAAGATGAAAAGGCAACTGCTGTAGAAGAGGAGATTACCAAGTCTGAGAAGAAATCGGCCATGGCAGAACCCATATCAGTAATGGAAGATCAAATAATTCCAAAGAGTGAGCCGGTGAAAGCAGAGAAAGTCAGTGATGCGAAGATAGAAAGTGACAAGGCAGAAGGGAAGGATGACGATGATACTGACATGAAATCAATTGAGCCCATTACACAACAACACGTAGAAAAGGAGGACAAGGGGAAAGGTGGTGAGAGTGAGGTGGTGGTGGGAACGAAAGCAGCTGGTGACACAACCACTCAATCAGAAGTCGAAGTAGACGACGACGAAAAAACTACCGACCAACAGCAAGCATCAGCAACGAACGAGAAATCCGATGAAATAAAGGAAGGTGACAAGGAGACCAAGGCCGCTGAGCTTCCATCAGAGTCAATACAGAAAATGGAGGGAGGCGGTGAAGGAGGAGGTGATGGTGGTGGCGGAGATGACGACGACAAGAAAAGTGACAAGGTTGTTGCAAGTTCCACTGAAACACAACAACAGGAGCAGGAAACAACGCAAACAACGACCTCGTCAATCTCCTCTTCGACTGCAACTTCTGCAGCCTCTATTGTGACCACCTCAACAACAGAGGTAATCAGAAAGGATACAGCTTCTATTGAACTGGGTGGAAAAGAGGAGCTGGTAACTGTAAAAACGTTGAAGTCACCTGAAACAATAAAGTCTCCAACGAGTCAACTTCCTCCGGATGAGCCTACGGCGCCTCAACCGGTGGAAATGGTGGCGTCGTCTATTATCTCGCAGATTGAGTTAGAGGAGGCGGATAAGGCTGCCGCTGCTGCTGCGGATGAGCAGAAAACCACAAAAAAAACCATACAGTTGTCGGATTACGCTGACAAGATCAAAGAGGCAAAAGCAGTTTTTGACACGCTTCTGAACGTAGCCAAGTCTGGCGTCGCGTTGAGTGGGGCTGTGGAAGAATGCAAGAAAAATGCACAAGAGGCGATCAGACGACATTTGGAGTCGCAAGATGACTACTATTACAAACCGGCAGCCCCGAAAGAACCTTCGGCCCCAGCAACCCCAGAGGAACAGGGCATGACTATTTATGAAAGCTTGGAGCAAATGGCAAAAGCAGGAAGCACTCTGTTTGGTGACTTGGTTGGTAAAATTGAAGCAAAGCAGCAGGCGGAGGACGAGGCGATACAGAGAGCTGAAAGGGAAAAAGAGACAGGAATCAAAGAGCCCGAACCTGAACCCCTCCCAGACTTTTCTGCTGAGCAGGCAGTCACCATTGCCCTTCAGCACTTGCACGATACCTTCAAAACGATGGAGACCATGGGCAGTCCCAGGAGATCGAGCAAATTTGCAGCAAGAAGGCTTTGTCAACAACCCCCACAAGAAGAGACTTCCAGCTTAAAAGACACCGCCAGTGTTACCAGCAGTGAACCTGGAGAACAAGAATTAGATATTGAGGAGGACTCTAAGAGTATCAGCTCAGCAGTATATTCACTTTACACAAAGTCTTCATCTATTTCTGCGACATCAACGACACTCGCGGAATCTGGGGTCAAGTCTCCGGATGATGATATGACTGTTAGCGAGGGAGAGACTTTGAGGGAAAGTGTAGCCAGCTTTACATCAGGAGTTATTTCTGAGACGGATGAACAGCATGAACAACAGATAAGGGTTTTAGAGCAAAAGAGTGGAGGTGTAACAATGACTGAAAGTAGTAGTAGCGCTGTGTCAAAAGAGATTGTCCAGCTTACTGAAAAATCTGTAGCGGAAGAAAAGCTTGAATCAAGTAGTATAACTGCCACCACAACAGCTAGTAAACAAATTACAGAGGAAGCAACAACCACCTCATCAGCCTCTTCAACAGCCGCCAAACTCGTCGAATCAAACAATGAAGAGCAGTCAACTGCTGCCATTTTCTCAGAAATGAGAATAATCAAGGGCGAGTCCAGCGAGCGACAAAGTCTGGCTAGCGAGAAGGTAATCACATCAGGCACTCATTTGGGATCTACGGAGGAATCCGGGGGCACAAGAACCACTACCACAACAAAAACTGTGTTTTATGAAAGTGCAGGCGCTAAAGAACCAGCTGGAGGTTCAACCGCTTCATCATTAGGTCCACCTCCAACCTCTACAGCCGTTCCCATGCCAGAGCCACCCAGTGGTACAATCAGTTTCCGCACAATTACCACCACTACAACCGACATTTCCCCCGGTGGTACAATCACAAAAACGACAATCACTCGACGAGTTAGCACCACTGATGAGGATATTGTCGCATCTGCAGACAAAACCTCTTCTGGTGGAAATGGCAAGGGGTCCAGTCCAAAGTCTGTTCGAAGAGCGAGTGCAGCAGGATCTTACAGTTCGGCACCATCAGAAAAGCACGTAGCAGCTGCCAACAAAGTACATGCCTACTCTTACGTATTTGGCATCGGCGCAGAACCTGATCCCGAGGAACCTGTGGACTCTTCCATCAGTGAGGCTACCGAGCCGAGTGAGCCCAGTTTCCCAGTTACTTCTTCCATCGCCGCTCCTCCTCCTCCAGCCACCTCAATAAGCGGTCCAACGTCTACAGTCGCCTCAGAGTCTGTAACCTCCACGACTCGAGCAGTTTCCTCCTCTGAGTATAGTGAGCAGGAAGAGAGCAGTTCTTTTTCCACAAGCACAAGTCAAGGAATTTCCACAGTGCTATTGAGTAGTAGTGGACAGGTGGCAATAAAAGAGGAAGAAAAAGGAGAAAAGATCACGAAAACTACGCTGATGGCCACTAAAGAAGAGGATGTCATAGAGAAACAAAGTAGTAGTAGCCACATTACTACCACAACAGCAGCAAAAATCGTAAGCAGTGCTACTGATACCCTCCAGCAAAGCTTATCTTCTTCCTCTGCATCCGCAGCAACAACAACTACCTCCAGTGATCCCGGGACCAAGGACGTTGTCAAGACAACCACAAGAATAGAAACGGTTACCAAGCCATTAGACAGAAGTGACTCCTCCTCCAGCCAAACAACCACAGTGATACGTTCCCGAACGGAGTCAGGTAGTTCTAGAGGTTCTGGAGGGGAGCCTGCGGAAACACAGCAACAACCACAGTCATCTTCAACTGATGTCCTTAAAGAATGGGGAAAACCACTGGGTCTCCCAACTATTTACCCTACAACAAACACAGCAGGATCCAGTGACGCAGGTGGTGCAGACGGTGGGTCCTCATCAGTACCTGGAAGCACAGGTCCTGATTCCGGTAACTTTAACGTGAGAGCAACTCCAAAAAAGAGCGCTAGCTCAGAGAAAGCTGGTTCATCCTCCGGCAGAGATCAACAACCGCCAGGCACTCCAGCCAAGCACAGTCAGGGAGCTAGCGGTTCCAAAAAGTCCTCGAAAAAGTCATCAAAACACAGCCCGATCTACGTAGACCTTGCGTACGTGCCTCACCATGGGAACTCGCACTACTGCGACTCTGAATTTTTCCGCATGATCCGCGCCAGATACTACGTGTTCAGTGGACTGGAGCCCAGTCGGGAGGTGTTTGAGGGTCTCCTCCAAGGGAAACAGCAATGGGAGGACAAGAATCTTGGTAAGTGCCAAAAGCACGTTTTAAAAATAAAAACTGATAGACTAAACAAATAAACAAATAAAAAGCCTAATAATAGGATCATTCATTTCATCCATTTTCCCTTCAATTCAATCACCCTGTTATGTTAAAAAGTACGAAAACGAATAAATAAATAAACAAAAATAGAAGTCGGCGAATAGCAGCTCAACAAACAAAAAAAATCAACAGCTTTCTCTATCATCCATTTAGTCTATCCGCATCCATTCCAAAATAATTTCCACTTACCACAGCACTCCACAACAACTCGCTTTTCTTCTCGACTTTCTCTCTATCTCGAAAAAGTTCAAAGTGCCAAAGTAGGTACTTCACTTTTGCAAAAGCTCAATATAAAAAGGAGAAAAAGGATCCATTCCATGCACATCATCAACATCATCACTTGTTTCTCTCTGCTGTTGCCGAGAAAATAGAAGATAGGCATAAATGGTGCTTGAGTGCTTAAAAGAGAGAAAGCGAACGAACCCGTTATAGTTTTAGGTTAGAACTGTCTGCAATGCTGCTGAACATGAGGTTATTGTTGCTGCCTCTGCCACTATTGCTGCGTTTACTCCTTCTCCCTTTCTCTATCTTGCTGTTAGGTTCGAGAAGGAAAAGGTCGAAAGTGGAGCATGATGATGACGACGACGGCGAATCATGCCATGATGATGATCTGTGTGTTTTGTTATGAAAGTTGAGACAAAAAAATGCTGTAGTAAAAGTCTCAGCTTGAATGCAATTGCTGCTTTATTTCTTCATGTTCATCTCTCTATTTTCTAAAAAAGTTTTTTCCTTCATTTTTTCATTTTTTCGGTGGTATCGGTAGTGGTAACGGTGGTGTGGATGTGGAATTCAAAATGCTATCATTGCATCATCCTTCTTTTTCTCATCTCATCCTCACCACCACATCACATCATTTCATGCAGGATCTCTCTATGAACCGATTGGGTTTCATTCGTTCAAAGATGTGATGCGATGGTTGGCTAACAAAACAGCTCTTCTGTACAGCAGCTGTGCCCACCACAGAATAATGATAATGTATGTAATTCTTGGGAAGAACAAACTTTTTAATGCTTGTGCTAATGGTACATGGGAAACTTATAATAATAACAACAGCATATAAAAGTACACACATATATAGTCTCAATAATAATCCATGAGAGAAAAAAAGTTTTTTTGTGCATGTCTGTCTAGAAGGGAAGGAAATGGCCGTTCTGCCCTGTTGTGTCCATCCAACACACAATACTTAAGCACATTAGGTTATGGCTGTAGATATATTCTTTTTAGACTGTTGTGTTTTGCTCTGTTTCTGTGTACTTTTTGGATATTTTTGGGGAAAGTGGAACGGTCTTTCTCTCGTTTTTTGGGAAGAAAAAATAAGCCTAGAATAGAGGAATGAGGATTTATGTTGGGTTGTCGGCCCTTGTTTACCCCTTTCTCTCTTGTTCATGTAGTATAAGTTGTATGTACACATTTGCTCTGGTGCTGCTGCCTGCCCCAAGAGTGTTGAGCTGAGTGAAAGATGAACATATTTGCTAGTGCTGGAGCTGAAGAGTGAAATGCATCGGGTCGGCCAAGAGAAAGATCGAAATAAATTCCATTCCAATCATGTTTCTACTGCCACTACCTATCATACACTCCATATCTAACTACTACATAGTGTCTAGGAAAAGAATCTACAAAAATATTTTTCCTGGTCGAAAATATATTTTTCATCGGGAAAAAAGAGAGGAGAGCTTCTAGCTGTCAAGAGAAAAGGGAAAGCACTTTATCTCTCTCCCGGCAAAAAATCCCGTCACTACTTGATTATCAAGATGATGATGCAGGGTTTATGCATACATATTACATTAAATACCTACATAATATTCTCTTCTCTCGGCTCAATACTTGCATTGCAGCATAGCCATCCCAGACCAGTGAAAAAATAATATTTCTTTCTCATATTCCCTTTTTCAACACAACCATTTCCTCACCAACTTTCCTCATCACATCATCGCCATCACCATTACATGAGTTTTTGTATCCATTCAACCTTCAACTTTCTCTTTTGCCATAACCAACATATACAAAAAATTGAGGAAAAACTTTTTCTGCATTTATGAAGCTGTCATAATGTAACATGGCCATATACTTATTCACTCACTCAACTCAATCCCTAACGGGCCGTATAATAAAAAGAGAAACACGGTAGTTCAACTTAATACGAATATAAGCTTTCATGGAAAATGCAGTGTAGTAATATTACGCCATATAACTTGGAATATTACTTTTGCAGCCACTGCTACACATCATCATCTGTGAATTATGATTAGTTTTAATTGCAAGCAGTTTCTCTCTCAAAAAGTTTTTTTTATGTTTTTGCCACCACCACCATACCACCACCACAACATCCATACATACAACAAGCACAAAGCTAAAGAAAGTAAGTTAATAGCGCGTGCATTTGCTGAGTAATTTTGTATGGCTCCTTTGTTACCATTTCATTTTTCGCCTAATTCCTAGATATCCGCCACCAGCATCACCAGAAACACACACCATCATTCACACTTGCTATTCTTTTCCCAAAAATAAATAGGCTTTTATATTTCTCCATGTAAACGAGCGTATATAGCTCATGTTCATTCATTCATTGAGTATAATCCCCATCCGGTCATTTGGCATCCTTTTTCGTGCATTATGCATGAGAGAGACAGACAGAAAGAAAAAAGAGGCAGTGAATAAAAAGCAGCAAATCTGAACAAAACAGAAATGCAGATAGAGAGTAAGCAAGTGGGAGAGAGAAAGTTTTTGCTAAAAATATCTTAATCCCGGCAATAATGTAAAAAGGAGGATAATATGATCAGAGGATGAACTGTGCACACACAGACAGAAAAGCACATAAAAACAGGAAAAAGCCGATAGAAAAAGCACATAAAACCGTTTATAAGAAGAAAAATAGATTTTTTTTGTATATGAGCTTTATATACATTTTCATTGGAAAGATAAGGAAAGGCAAACATTTTACGACTGGAACACAAGGAGAGAAAGAGAAAAAATATACGCAAGCACCACATCACCACTGCCAC
Organism: Entomobrya corticalis; assembly: GCA_034694325.1. NCBI lineage: Eukaryota > Metazoa > Arthropoda > Collembola > Entomobryomorpha > Entomobryidae > Entomobrya > Entomobrya corticalis. The sequence goes on from JAQFYG010000086.1 coordinate 13,477, forward strand.
CACCACACACCACCGCCACTGCCGCCAAAGTTTAGCGTTTTATTGCTGCTGGCATCTCTTCTTTTCGCCTTATCACCGTACGACGACGACGTCCTCTTTCTCCTCTCCTTTTACGTAATTCTACTCTATACACAACTACTCCGCTTTGTGAGATACATGGCACACTTTCCCTTTATCATCCTCCACATCCAACAACAATATTATCCCAATCAACACAGCGGCGACGATGACTTTAGCAAAGGAAAAGTCAAGAGTTGAGCTGAAAAGCTCGAGAGTTGTGTGTATGCTCTGCTCATCTAACCGACTATATGGCTGACTTATAACCACCGTCTATGTTTTGTGTGCATTTTCACTTTGTAGTTTGTACTCTTCTCCATGCTAATTTCGTAATGGATGCACGTATGCATTGTGTACACACTCTCGCTCGCCAAAAAACCAGTGCTTCTTTTTTACAAAAAGCTCTCTCTCGTGCCGTCGTTGACTAGAGTTGAATACAGCGGCAGTAATCATATGCCTATTGTTATATTATTCTCTTGTACACTCTGCCTACTCAATGGAGAGAGAAAGAATAGAAAAATGTCATTTTTGTCGTTTTTTCTCCTCTTTCATCAGACCAGAAAAAGAATTGTGCCTGCCACCATGCTCGTCATCCTCACATTTTGTACGGCTTCTTGTTTTGCTGCTCCTGCAATTTTTCTTTGCTACTTCCTCCTTTCATTCTTTTTCCATTTTATCCTTTTTTCTGCTACATACTCTGATACTCGGCTTCTGCGGAACAAGAGAACAAAACTATATAATGGTACGGAGGACGTAATAAAGCTACTACGTAAGCGCATTAAAACGGAGGAGAAAGGGTTAATATGCAGAGAGAGAAAGGGAGGACGACCTCTTTAGAGTTCTTCCAACTCTCTCTAGTGTTACTGCTTATAAGTTTACTAGTGGAAAATAAATTCACATCTAGAATTGCTGTTTACAATAATCAGAATACTGATACCAATGCATACTCTGCTGTTGTGTATATTTATCATGATCATGATGATTATTGTCGGAATGATCAGCATATACTACGACAATGATCAGGTTTACTGTTGGAACGCACACACCTTATTTTTATGTACCTAAAGCACCATGTCCTATCATGTAAAATATAATAAAACTAAAAGAAAAGAAGCATGGAAAAAAAGAAAATCTCTGTATTTTTATTACTGCTGTGTCCAAATTTACAAAAAACTAACAACAACAACAGCAGCATAACTAAAACCGCTACTACCATTACCACCGCAGCAGACGCAGCTACCAAAAAAAAGCTGCTGAGCTCTTCCCTTTTTCCCTTCTGGATATTTTCTCTGGATTTTATCAGATTTTTTCTCTGTGCGGTTGTTTTTTATACTGCGGCGCTAGTGGCAGTGGTTGCTGCTCTCTCAGTCAGTGGTGATGGCAGTGAATACTAGATTCCTTCACATTTTCTCTTTATTAGAATTCGTCTGCAGCATAAAGAATTATTAACAAGTAAATAACTTTGAAAATAATAATATCCAAGTTTAGACATTTGCTTTCTCTCTTGCTGCTACTTATACATATTTTTGTTCGACTTCAAGCTTAAATTATTCCTATCAAGGCCAAACCTTACCAACCACTACCATTGCCACTCGACAAAGAAGGAAAACTGTGGGAAAAACTGTACGTAATCACGGAAGCCCTAGAAAAGCTGAAGAAAAGAATAAAAGCATGGAGAAAGCACACGACACACTAATAATATGCATGTTATGAATATGAATGCTTCGCGTGTCGTGTGTGCTCCAAGCACTCGCATTTTTTTACTCGAATAATTTTTACTACTACTCCAGAAAATACAGTTTATATAAAATATGTTTAGCCAAGAAATTCATTCATTCAAATCAAGCTGCTTTTATGCTCCATGCGTATGTAATACGGTTGGGTGGTGGTAGTAGTAATAACACGAGTAATTGGTTATATACGTGAAGAGATTAGCAGAGAGACGTTGTGCCAGCCAACAGCGATGGAGAGTCGTTTTCTTGCTTCGTCTTAATTTTCAATCCACCTTTTATACAAATAAATGGAGTATTTTGGCTAGGTACAAAATACAGGATCATAGGGTATGGACTATGGACTAGAGATTTTTTACTTACGGTATTATAGGTATTTACTACGGTTTAAATAGCAATGGCAATGTCGTCTTTTTATTTGAGAGAAAGAGGATTTTATAGTGTAGTGGAGAGTGTGTGCCAGGAGAAAAAAAGCCCGTTATTTATTGCTCACAAGAAGGAGAAAAAGAAGAAAGGAGAAAGCAAAGACGACTCTAGGCTTTTTATGTGCTCCACACGAACACGACGACGATACGACGTCGAGGACGATCAAGTTTGTTGGTTGCTTGGTGCATGCAATCCTTTTTTCTTGGCTGTTTGGTCGTTTTCTCGTCGTCTGTGTGTGCTGCTTTGATTGATCCCTTTTTATACTCACGTCCAAAATGTTTTATTGGCGTACGTTATATGATGGCCTGATAGCATGGTTCACCCGTATCCCGATACAGCTTACGTTCTGGATCCCATTCACTTTTTTTACCGGTTGACATTGAGTCCAAAAATAGTAACCATGTATACGTGTAAACATACGTGCATATGGACTGAATGGTGAAGATGATTATGATTAGTGGCACGCTTGAGTTAACTTGACGGTTACGGTTATATCCCTTGAAAATGAGAAGTGTATTATTATCTTCATCATCAGCAATATTACCGTTACTGTTTGCTCTACTGCTAGATATTATTGTTATTAAGGATGACAATAATAATGCTGATGATGAGAAGGAGGCGGAGAACGATGATATCGTAGGAATGGTAAATTCCCAGATATCGACCGTTAGAAATTCTGAACAATTGGAAGGGTAGAGAATTTTTAACTAAACATGATATACAAATCTCTATCAAGATGCCCTTATAATGAAAATTACTAGCTCTGGTTGCTTGAATTCTAAACACAGCTACATTTTAGTAGTCCTCAATATTATTATGATTAACCGGGATGTCAACATTTACAACTGATCAAACTTTTCCAGATAACCGTGGGAACCAGGTGAATAAAAAAACAAAAGGATAATAAAAGCGAAAGAAAAATGAAAAAGTAGGTTTTCCTGTTGTTGTAGGCACGTACCCCCGTGTACCCGTTTTTCACAAAACCATTAATCAGAAATGACAGGAGGAAAGGCTGAAGGCTGCATTCATATGAAGACTAATGAGTTGATTGGAAAATGAAAAGGGAAGGAAGTGAACATGGTGGTGTGGCGGCAAAGGAAATAAGAAAAAAACTGTTTTGACCATGGCCTGCTCTAGTCCTCTGATGATGAATTGATAATGCACAAAATTTCTGAAAAAGGGACAAGCTTGACATGTGTGCAACATTTTTGTATGGAGAAGATCAGAGAATTGGAGGGAAGGAGAGAAAATTATTATTATTTTCCTCATTGTTCCACTTTGAGTCGTAGATTTGCTAGAAAAGAAATGAAAAGAGAGAAGGCCGATTAGAAATGAAGACTTTTGTCGACACAAAAGAAAATGAAGAAAAGGTGGTGGCAGTGGAGAAGGAAGGGCATAGGTACAGACTGGTACATGCATGTCTCCAGTTTCGAGGTGGTGAAGGTAGTTGCAGCGGTGGCCGTGTAGGTGTGCTTGTATTTGTTGCTCTCATAAAATAATCCCAATTGATTTCCATTCCATGGTCCCATCCATTATGTACTTTTACTTGGCATCATTCTCTCCTGCTGCTCCTGTTCCTCTACTACAAAAAACGACAACAAACAAACTGTGCTCTTTCCTCTAATTCAAAAGCCCTGTTTTACAAGTTGGCTATATGTATATTTTACTGGCTTTGGCACAAAAACCCACACACAGAAAATTAAATTGAATTTAGGCATGGACAGATACACAAGGACACATCAACTCGTAGTAATAATGGTGGCATGAAGGAGAGGAAAAGTAATAGAACCACCACCAACAAAATCATCATCTCCTCTAAATTTTCCATTGAAGCTATATGGTCGTCTTCCTTCCTCCTCCAGAAATAAACGGAAAGCTAGAGCGTCATGCATAGTCATGTTCGTGAACAAATGGCTTGTTCCTCTCTATCCATTCTGAATGTAAATTTGTTCGAATCTAAAGAGAGGTGCATCATCATTTCAAACCAGTTTTGTATTCTTTCCCATTTTTGCAGAAACTGCCACCACCACCACCACCACTGCCGTTTTTAGGTGGCACTTTCCTTTTATTTCATTGCTGGTTTTCCGGCCATGCAAATTCCCTATTTCGGTCTCATCGTCAAAGGAAAGATCTCTACGTACGTGAGCCGGTTGGGGTTCTCCCTTAGTTTTTTTGTCAAAAACTTTCGGAGGTTTTGTTGGAGAAAGTTCCAAGTGGGCTGGTTTCGTTATTGTTGGCTGGTTATATGGTGTATGATGGTATGTATGTTTGGATGTACAAATTTTTGTATGTAAGTTGGGTTACTTTAACCGTCACACCGCACCATACCCCATACCACCGACCAACAACTTTACAACCAAACCACCTAGCATGGTGATGATGACGACGATGATGATTGATCAAAAATGTACTCACTCCTATTACTAGTCGCCTTACTTTGTTTTGAGCTGGGAGCAGATTTCCTTGGCTACCAGCCGGTTCCAAGGGCTACAAGGTTTTTATTTTCCATGTTCTGTTGTTGGTGATCCACTTTCTCCATACACCCATGCCATACAGTATGGAGGAGCAGCAGGTGCAGACAGACTGTCTGCATCTCCTTTCTCTCTTTCTCCGTGTGTGTTTGAAGTAGCGTGGTCGGCAAAGCAAAAAGCATAACGGTTTCATATTAAACCGTTTAAGATATTATGAGAGAGAGTGTGTGTGTAAAAGTACAAGTGTGTGCTGTAGAGTCTCAGAGATAGATCCATCCCAACAATGTTTTCTCTCTCACCACTCCATCCACAATCGCTTGTTCTTGTGTGTTTGTTCCTCTCCTTGCAATATTATTATGGAATGGAATGATGATGAAGAGATGTTGTTCAGTTCAACTATTTTTTCTTCTGTTCTCCTCCTTTTTAAGGAGGATGAGAAGAGGAAGACTGCTGGTTTTGGTGGTGGTGGAACTGGAACTGTTATGCTGTTACACTGCTATATATACAGCAGCCAACATACTACCATGTTATTTTGCTTATACTGCTGCCTACTCATTCTGAAAAAAAATGTAGGGCGATCGATCCACACTGCTTCTTTCTCCATTTTTGGGCCCGAGAGACCCTCCACTTATTATATTGCTACACATGTATTTTGTAAGTAAGTAAGCACACACTTACATACGTATGAGTATGCACATCACATGAGTGGAGAAAGTCAGCAAAATCCATAAATGCAGAAAAGAGATGAAAAAATGGTAAAAGAGTGGAGCAGATTTGAAATGATCATTCATGATATTCATGTAATAGCAAAACAAAGTCAAGTTACAACTTTTCCATTCCATGAGATTGAGAGAGATGAAAAAAGAGGAGAGCATAATAATATGGATATTTTGAGAGAGAAGCAATTTGAAAGGATTTTGTGTGCTGCCGGTGATGATCATGATGATGAGGATGATGGAAAGAGAAGGAAAAGTAGTTTGATCGGATTTTAATATGGTAATGACTACTACACAAGCTGGGCAAACCCTTTCTTTACTTTACTCTCTCGTTCAGTCAGTCACTCAGTCAGTTATACATATTTTTTGTTTGTTTTTGCTGCTCCAATTGCCATTTCGTTGTTGGCATCAAAGCCATCAAATCATCGGGATGTCAATACGGTTTTTCATCGAATATTTTTATACAATTTAGTACAATGCGGCTTAGGTCTAGCAGGAGCAGGAACGACGGAGACAGGATTTCCACTCGTTTTTCATGCATGTATGCCCAAACCGGAAATTGTGCACCATACCAAAAACAGCCGCCATATCTAGTAAAATAATAACAGAAAAAATTTATACGTATAATGGCGCATAATATCTATGTTATAGCCATTCAAGTGGATAATGACATGCTAAAGTCAACATTGTTGTCTAGAGCGTCATTCAATGCAGAAAAGAGAGATGTGTTTGAACAGGATATTGTTATGATGATGAGCGAGGGGACCAACCAACTAACTTGTGACAGGGCAATAAAATGCACAAGGGATAAACGAAAGAAAAATAACGGGGACATTTAAAAGAACGCGTATATTTTGTGTGGTCTTGATGGATAAATAGATGAATGCTCCTAATGGTTATGACTATTTGTTGTTGTTCATGATGATGATGAAATTTATTTTTGTATTTTTTTCTTTTGTTATTTTAATGTTTTAATATTTATTCGTTTATTTTTCTCCGCTATCCAAACAGACGTGACAATCATCCCAACCTATGACACGGACACCCTGGGTTACTGGGTTGTTGACTCGGAGGATGCCCTCGCAGAAGCAAAAATTGACCTGGCGCCCTCTGCTTCCCGATGTACCATCAATCTTCAGGATCACGAGACCTCCTGTGCCGCATACCGGCTGGAGTTCTAAAAAGGAAGAAAAATAAATAAAAAATCGCCAACTTTTTACTCTTTACCACTAACGAAACAACCGACGACACACCTGTCTCAAACAGTCATGTCAACCAGACCAGAACAAGATCAAAAGAAAAAAAACGAGAATTAAAATGTGTCAAAAATGGCCATCATAAAATGAAATAAATGGGAAAAAGTGAAAGTTTTTTTGAACTCTCCTCGTGTTATAAAAATAAAAACTTGGACGTAAAGGAAGGTGATGAAAGAAAGAGGAAAGAGTAGCAATTCAACCAAGTGAAAAAATATAAAACTCGGAAGTAATATAAAAACGTTATTTTTCAAGCTTTGTGCTTCGTTTTCACACTTTTTTGTCAAGAAAGTTTGTAGAATGTATAGTAAAAATTCCAGGGAAAAGGGAGTGCAACCATGGGAAAAAATTTAATATTTCTTTCCTCTCAGCTCAGTTGGTTGAGATATTATTATGATGAAAATGATAGCACTCTATAATGTTTCTACACTATAAAAACTTTTTTTCCTTCTGTGTCCACCGTAATATTTGAACATTATATCACATCACAGCGATATATACATCAGTTCTATTGCAACAGAAAGAGAAAAGAAGGCAAAGAAAAAATAAACTTGCTTTGATGAGATTTCTTTTGTGTGTTGTTTTTTGTTGATCATCATGTTTTGTACACTGCTGACGTGTGAACACTGCTGAACACACCAACAAAATTGCTATCTTTATGAGCATCTATTAAATAAACAAAAGAAAAAGTTTCTTTTTTTCGTCTGTGGTTCTTCAATGGAAAAACCCAGGAAAAAACATCAATAAACTCAGGAACTGTACTATCAATAAAGAAAAAAAAACTTCAAAATACACTCAACAATCACAACCACAACAAACAACAATAACGAAGTCATCGTCATCAGGATGGAAAGAAAGAGAAGCAAGGAGGTGAGATGTAATTTGGTAAAAAATCAATAAAACAATAATAAATAATTAGCCAACCGTGTTGAATCAAAAAAGTAATAATCATAATAATAAGTTAAGTTAAATAGGTTAATATATGAAATAATATTTAAGCTACGATTTTTGCTACCTACTAGTATCGCACTGCGTACATACATAAATATATATACCTACAATAAAGCGTAAAAATGAAATATTTAAATAAGCTAAATAGGTAACTAGTTATAAGTTTGCAGCTATATACGTTATACAAGCCGCGGCGACCTCATTCTGTCTTCTAGAATAATAAAATACATTAAATATTATTATAAATTCGCCAAACAATTCCTTTTTTCATCTGGTGGTAATGATGTTGATAAAAAAAGTTGAAATACATGTAGCGATAATAGGCTTAAGTTTACCGGTAATTCAGTAAGCAAAACTTTTTTCCTTTTCTTCACTTTTCGCTTGAGTGCGCCCGGAAAATGAGAATTATTCAGAGAGAAATAGAAGGAGAAAAAGAGAAAGCAAAATGATTGTAAAGCTAACTAAAAACTACTTGCTCATCCATTATCATCCACTATGAATGACTTATTATGTATAGGAACTTCTCTCTTCTATTTACTTATACCTACTTTCCCTTTTGTACACATTTTGTTAGGAAAGAGGCCTGCTGTTTTTCTAGGATTAGATAGAAGGCTGTTTGAGATTACAAACTTTACATGCATTCATTCATTAAGAACATGTATAAATAATAGGTCTAGATAGATAATCATAATTACGTGGTGTGTAAGAAAGGTTACATATAAAGTTTTAGGTTTATATTACATTTAAGATAATAATATACAAGAAGAGCAGTTGAATGAGTCGAGTGTTGACATTTCTAGTTTATCTTGTTACTCTAACTTCCATTATTATCCTTTTAATTACTTTCTACTACTCTGCGTACAGCCTGCTTGCTTGGATAGATGGCTGGATTGAGTGGCTACATGCACAACTGGAAAAACACACAAACTTAGTTTTGGACAAGAGTATTTTGCTATCCTACATTATATTATTACTTTAGTCCAGCCAGCTACTATTCTTGGGCTGTTGCTATTGCTCCCGTTCACATACTTTTTGTTCTGCGCCAACTTTCACAATATTGTGAACTTTGCATTAAGTAGTCATGAAAATTGGATGATGAGAATGAGGATGAAAAAAAAATGTCGGAGAAAGTGGTACAATATCTGTCGTCGTTGTCTCTACTCTGTACACACTCACTAATCCTTTGTTATCATCCAGTTTTGCATAATACACATAACACATTGCTTACTTGCTATATCTCTCTGCGAAAATTATATCTAAACCTTTTATCATCTCACAACTCTCCGCACTCCCTCTTACACTCGCTAATCTAATATTATACAGAGGGAATATGTGCTGAACTGAGAGATAGCCTGTTTACTTAAGAAGGAAGAGGTGGATGGATGAGGATTAGAGAGAGCGTCTGTTACACTAAAGCCCTTTCTAAAATATATAAAAAGAAACATTTTTTTGAAGTAAAAATGAAAGCGCGTGGAGAATGGATGACTTTATGTCTGGTGTTGTGACTACTTTACTATTTTACACTGTATAATCCATGTTGAATGTTGAGCAAAAAATTATAAGTGAAAGCACTTTTTTTTTGTCTTGTTCATCCTTGCCAAAACAAACAATGCTTTTGCAAAGCCATATCCTGCCGAGTAAATTTGATGAGAATTAAAAGGAAAAATGAATGGGTTTTTTGTAAGTTTCTAAGCCGCTGTTAAAAGTATAAATGGAGGTTTATTGATGATTGAGAGTTTCTAAATAAGATTGAAAAGGTTTTTTTATGCGAGTGAGTGTGTGAAAAATTAGTGGCATAGTTGAAGTCTCCTTTTGGAGAAGGCTTTTTACATTTTTACATAATTAGATAACATTTTAGTCTAATAAATTGTTAGGTAGTTGTGGTATAAAAATTAGGTGTTTGAACTGTTTTGACGCTATGTCGCCGTCCGCCTGTGCGTCTTATTATTCGTGAACACTTACATTGTTAAACTATGCAGTATGCTACTAATAGTTACTAAAACATTGTAATTAATTGTCAGAACAGAATGTTAAGTTAGAAGAGTATCGTTGTGTCTTTTGCATTGCTCTTTAATAATCCTGAGGAACGAATGAATTCAATCTTTTAAAATTTAAATATCTCTGCTTTAAAACTTAACTTTAAACTGCTATTTATACATTTTTATGAGGCTGATTAGCAAATATCTAATTAAAATTTATTATCGTCACTATACATTAATAAAACTGGTTGTCTTGTCGTTGTTGGTAGTCAATTATCAGGAAGACTTGAATAATATTAGAAATTTTCTTGAATGCCATTTAATTTTTTAATCAATTAGTAGCTATTATTAGATGGAAGACTGATAAACTGATTGACAGGATTGCTGATGGAAACTTATTTTATTAATTTTTTTCTGTTCAAATGTATTGCCAAAGACAGAGAAAAGATGACAACGAAGAGAACTCAAGTGTTTAGATATAAATCACATTAATTTTTTTTTCAAAAATAAATTAATTTGTTCCGGTTTTTATTGACTGACCTCTTCTATTCTTCCAATGGAAAGAAAGTGCTCCTATAATTTTTACTGATGAATTGAATTAAAAAACCTTAGAACTGAAATGGACTGTCTGGATAAAGGATTGTTGATTGTAGAAAAAATATATCTTGACTGTAAAATCAAAAATAAATTGTAACAACACCCATCGTTGCTTTTTATTTCGTTCTTCCAACTAACTGACCATCCTTTTTAGAACAGTTTAACGTAAATATGACTTTTAAATTTAAATGTAATTAAATACATTACGTAATGAGATGACGCTTGATATCTATTTTAACATAGAGTTCTGAGACTACTAACAAATTTAATCAAAAGTAAAATTAGAACGGAGTCGCTTCTGTTTGTTGTTCGTGAAAGTGCATTCTTCTCAATAGATTATCATTAAGTAATTTAAATTTAAATGTTCATAAAAAAGTGCTTTTGTCGTTGTGCTGTACTGCTGTTGGAACTACTTTTTACTGACAAGTAATCTATATCAAATTATTATCTTAATTCTTAACTTCTAGTTCTCGTATTATCATCTATAATTAACTGTCTAGTTTCTATTGCTTTCTATATGACATGACGATGAAGGGATCAAGAAGGAGTACTATCTGCTACTGCTATATTTCTAGATAGAATTGTTAAACATTTAGTATAAATAGCAAAGCTAACATTATTACAGCGTTTATTAGCACTGACTATAGATAAAGGAAATCAATATATTCTTGTGTGTCTTCTTGATAAATTAAATATTTAAATCTTGTTATAATTAGGATTGTGCATGGATGGAGGAAAATATATTGAATTGAAAGAGATGCAAGAGGATTTAGCGCTCCAGTTTGTGTCTTAAAATAATAAAAATGTGAAAAGGAAGGATTTCGAGGGTAAAATGAGAAGAGATATTGCCTATGAATAACTATTTAATAGCGATTAATAATATATAATCTCGTTAATCGATTGTATCTATTTAATTAAAATTTCATGCTGCGCATATCCTATCTTATCATCTCGCCATTTTATCAGTTTGGTGTTCTGCTGTTTGTCGTCAAGGAATGAATGTTCATTGAAAATGCAATAAAAAAAGAGAAAGTTATTAGTGTTGGAATTAATTGTAAGTGGGTGTCTACTAAAAATCATAATAATTATCAGATCAGGGTACATCATGTGACGAAAGATGGGAAAGTTGAATTCTATCAGATTTATTGCTTCAATTACAAAAATACATACTGCCTACATACAAAAATATTTATTGCTATACTTCTGCTGGAGAAAGTTGCGTGGGTGGGTGCGTGCTGTGGGTGTCTTGTTCATTTTTACTACTTGATAAACAATGTCTAGATAGCATATAAGCTATAAAACTAATGGAAATAGAAACGTGTTTCAGATATAATCTAGATACTTTAGATTAAAAATATATATTTCATAAGCTTTGATGATGATGATTGATCACATTGATATTCCACCAAGAAATAGTCATAAGATTTTATCTGTCGGTCTGTCTGTTTATAAAAAACAACAGCAGATTTGTCAGACGTAACGTACCACTGCATTTCTTAATTCTATAAAAATATAACAAATGTGATTGTTATTTTAAAGTAATGAATTACTGAATTACTAATTAGTTAAGAGATTGGCGGTGTGTAAGTGGTTTATGACTTTAACATACTTAAAATATATATATTATTAATTTAAAATGTCTTCATTAATACCTAACTAAATACTAGTGTGGAAGTTCAATGAATGAGAATGCTCAACAAAATTACCGAATATTGTACCAAATTAATGATTTCTTTAAAAAATTCAGGAAAATATTGAACATTAAGATTTTAAAGTTAAATGCAGGTTATAAATTAAAAGTATGATAAATGTTTGCAATAAAAATGTGATCGTGATCATGATTCATCACTTGAAAAACTGCAGAAGCTTCACAGAGGTATCACCATATACCGCTTTAAGGTATATATTTAATAGAGCATTAGTGAAACTTACAAGATTTTATAGAAGCAAAATGAGCACGCACACTCGCTATTTAAATGAGTAAATATTTGATTGTTTCCCTTCATCTTCTTCTAAGTAATAAGCTTCTCTCTTCCAAGCCCTCGAAAAAATGAAACTCGTCAAATGTTTACATGGTGGTGTATATGTATGTACGTGGATAATATTTAAAAATCTTGTATATTATGATACCTTCCTATACATATAATGATGATTGATGATTGTTTGCTAATATTTACTACGAGTTAAAACATTTTAGTGGCAAAACTTTCAGCTGTATAGAAATCTGTTTACATTAAAAATTTCTCCAGCAGATTCATCAACAATGAGCTTAGCGTGTTAGACTTGACGTTAAAACTAGCGTTAAAAAATGGGTGAGAGATTATGAGAGAAAGCAGCAAATAAAATTAGTCCTATTAAAAATGCTTGATAAATATGCAAAAAACGAATAAATTAATCTATATATTCTATACATATTTAGGAGAATTTAGTTGTTTGTTGAAGAGCCTTTTTATAAAAATAGTAAAATAATAATGAAGGAGGAAAGAGATAAAAAAAACTGGTAAAACGGTGCTGCAGATATTATGGATGCCTTTCGTATTCGCAAAAGTGTATGTATGTGTGCGTGTGTATCGTCTTCTAATATGGCTTTAAAAATTTGCTCTATGTGTATTATATTACATTAAAGCAATTAATTGGTATAATTAATTAAAGCATAAGATATTAGTGGGCTTGTTGCTCTGCTGTTGATGTTATTATGATGATGATGGTTTGATGCTTGTTGTTGGGGAGAAATTAGGTTGAGCAGTGGCTGGATGCTTGAGCACCATCTTGCAATTGAGCAGCCGCTTTCTCCGCTACCAACAACGGGAACCGTGATCGTCTAGAGAAAGTGAGCAAACTTCAGTGAAAGTCTTGAGTCTCAAAAGGGAGGAGAAAATCTAAAAAAGGCTTTGAGTATTCGAGTGGTTGAAGGAATGCATGTTATAAAGGCGATTTTAAGTAGGTAGATCATAAGCAGTCTGTTCGAGTTACTGTAATAAGTAATAAGAGATGATGAGATTCGTCCTTCTACTTTCTCTACTCTGACTAATTACTGCACTTTCTCTATAGAAAACGTAAGAGGATATTATGAATCATGAATGTGGCTTGGGCTTTTACGCTGCTACTTTTACTGCTCGGATAATTAATATAGCTTCAAGTCAGAATGGATTTGAAATTAGTGATCACACAGAGTTATCATCAACCTGCCATGTTGTAATAATATTATTATGCCATATACTCTGTAATACAGATGTACACACTTGTATAGAAACATATTCTACTACTTTACTTTTATCTTCGTGTAATGTTATTAAGGAATGATTAATTATAATTAATTAAATTACTATATACACACTGCACATACATCCATCACAGTTGCTTCTTCGTCCATTAAAACTTTGCTTTTGTAAAACTAATGTGTTTAGTGCGTGTGTGTGTGTAAGTGTCATGTTTTTGTCTACGTTGTAAGTAGATTTAATTAATTAAGGTATGTACTATTATCAACTTTAATAATAATTTTAACTTTAACAAGTGACAATGTGGCTTGCCTGTCTAGAGATTAGTGTTTAGGTGCAATTTTAAGATTATGAGGATTAAGGGCATTATTACTTTCAGCTTATAATTGTACTGAAAAATGAATGGATGGATCTCCGCGTGAACAATATATATTTGTTTGATGTTATCGTTCCAATTCCAATGCTTTTTGCTTGTTGTTCGATCGATACATATAAAAATATACAAACATGGAGGCAATTTCATTAAGCTATTTTTATGAATGTCATGTATATAATAACATGGTAAATTGTAAATAGAAAGAATTTACTTTTTAATCACTCATCATTTAGCCCATATATAAACCTCTGGCACAAGAAGAAAGGGAGGATGAGAAATAAGGGGCACTGTAAGAAAATCTATTGAAGGAGTACCTGTATAGGCTTGCACACACGTAATAAAACGATGAGATAATTTGTAATTTCGTCTTTTTTCGTATTAAGAATAATTCATGCTTTTTAATCTCTTTAGATTACAATCGTGTATGTTTTAGGATAAAATATGTAAAATATAGAGATAACAGTAGGTAGATAGGTGAATGGACAGGTGAAATGATAATATTCTTGATTCCATTGTAAATCGCTGAGACTCGATATACAAGACTTTCTCTAGAACTCGCTTACAAACTCTTCTGTACTAAATATTTAATGATAATAATACTAGCGTATAAAGCAGTTGAGTTTTTGACTTATTAGCTGTTTAATTACAGAAATAGAATAGGATTAATTTACTATAACGCAATTAGGTAGATTCTAGGTAATTTAGAAAAATAACAAATCCATTCATGTCATTGTTTCGCGGTGGAAGTATCATTTTTATGATGCTACACAGGAATATGATGAATGGATGATGGTGTTGGATGACGAGTCGAGTGTCTACGTTTTAACCAGTCATTAAAATAAAAGAAGGCGAACATAAAAATGTCGTGGAATGCATAATACCTTCGATATGTTCGCTGTTGTACATAACTGTATATATACCAAGTACATATGCTACAAAAACTTTAATAAATCGCTTAAAAGTGTATTCTTGTTTGTGTAAATATCTCTTCTCCAAAAATTCCTTCCTGTACAAGATGTCATTTACAATTACAATCTTTTACTAAATTATTCCTTGTAAATATAAAAGCTATTCTAAGACAAAAATCTAAAATGAAAAAAAATACATAAAATCTACCATCTACCTGCTTTTTTTGGCTTCTCATATATTTTATTTTTAACAGATTCCTTTAAACGTTGCTACAAGACTTTAAATATTTATTAATTTTTTAGGCTTTTAGTTTATATTACATTTTCATTCTGTTTTCTGTTACTTTTTTGACTACTCTATAGATAAAGTTTGCAATTAGTGATTAGAAAATATACAAGTTTTATTTTGCCATTTTCATATTTCGTTTTTAGCTACATTACATCAATATTTAATTATAAGACAACCCTATTAGCTATTTTGATTAAATATATTCTATTGTTCTACAGACACCTACAGAATAACTATAATACAACGTCCTTTTAGAAGTCGTAAAATACTGCTCCCCTAAAATACAATATATCAGGTTCTTTATAAAAGATATTTAAATATTTGGGTAGGGGAAAGAAAACTTAGTTTTAAAATAGACGACAGACGTGTGTAATAATAGCACTTACAGATTTGCATCTGAGATTTGGTGTTACATGGGAAAAAACTCTGTTGCTAATTTATAATGATGATGGAGAAAACAATAAGCAGCGTTCGCATTCGAAACTAACCAAGTGCTTCTTTATCTTTGCTATATACATATTATACTCTATTCTATATAATCAACAGACAGAATATTAGGTTGTAATTCGTAATAAGCAATGTAATTTATCAAAGTCAACCTCAATAGTGTGTCTATCAAGGCTTTTTACTGTTCATGTTTTATTATTAATAAATACAAAAAATAACGCTGAAAAGATGTTTAGATTGGGACTGTTGTACTACTACTTCTAGAAGAAATTTAATTCAAGAAAAGCTGTTACAATGTTACTGCGACCTCCCGCTAAAAAAATTGTACATTCTGTGAATATCAATCCTTTTTCTTGTACTGCTTAGATATAAAGAAACGATTTCTCACGTGTAGTCAGAATTATTAAGTGTTGGAAAATCAAAGAGAAAACAAAACATAAAAAATAAATTTTATTCAGGTAATATAGTCTGGTTATAGCTTACTATTACTATGTCGTTGAAATCGCTAAACTATCATAATAAAACGTTCAAAAAAACAAAAAATCATTAAGAAATGAAATAATAATAATAATAATAATAATAACGCTACGTAAATAATCAAAAGTTTAAATCAGGAGAACAGACGCTGGTCAATATTTACTACGAGTGTGCTATTTCAAATGCCTGGTACTACATGTACTTGTTCATAAGACGTCATCATATTTAATAGAAATGGCTATGCTATTCAATCGTGTTATATTGTGTCTTGTTTTAAAGCAATATTTCATAATATGCATACTTATATACAGGTTTTCCGTTCAAGGCAATTTAAAGCATAATCGCTAAAAAATGAGCATGAAATGCTTTCTGTCGTTCCTGCTGAAAATAATTGAGTCGGTAAATACAGCAACATTTTGTAGTAAAAAACGAATTAGGTAGGTACACATTACTTCATAGACAGCCTTTATCACACATTATTACTGCATAAAAGAGCAAAAGGTAGTAGGAAAAACAAATAATTTGTTGCTATTTATAACTTAACTGTTCATAACAATAAAAATGATTTTCAATTAAAATCAGGCGAGGTACAGGTAACGAATACATTTTCTGGAAATTGATGAAGAAAGGAAAATCTAGTGCTTATTTATGTCGTGCTATTATCATTATCTGGCAAATAATAAATATTTAGGGTATACTATTTTCTGCCTAAAAGTCTATATTATTATAACGGTCGTATTTTATTATTAATTATATGTCAAAAGCTACATAGATGTAATAAAGCCGCCGCCGTGCGTCGTCGCTGCTATATGCTATATAATCACTATTGAATATAAAAAATATATAGGACACATTAATTATAAATATTATTTGTATACACACACAATATTTCAATAAAAAATGCTAAAGTGTTTAAAAATGTACGCATTGAAATTGTAAATTTATAATTAGAAGTAAAATAAAGAAATGAATTTGCTGTTATATTCATAGAGCTACACACACCAAAAAATAATACTTTTGTCATGAAATATGAGTTGCATCAGTTTTCAGGCAATCGTATTTAGAACTTTTTAGTTTTAACTAGTTTTATAAATTATTGAAATTATTTTCAAATTTCCTGTAAAATATATGTATCAATGTCGCTCTTTTATTTGAAAATGCTATCACCGCCACCACCAGAAAAAAATGAAGCAAACAAAAAAAATCAAGAAAAAAATCACTACTTCTAAACGTAAGCCTTCTATGAAATTACGGTATATTTAGTTAACATTTTAGTTTATTATTTAAGCAAATATTCTATATATCTTTTAATAAGTTACCTAAATTAATTCAGTTGATTATCAAGTACTTATCATTGGTCTGCCTCTAATTAAATTACATTATGAATTATTATATTTATAACTATATTTAATTATTGTCATTGTTGTTGTTATTGTGAAAATATGTTAATGGAATAAAGTTGAAAAAAATAAAACATTTAGAAACGGCAAAGGGCGAAATATACAATGCAATGGTTTATGATGAAGCCTGTTATTCCCAAGGCGTTTTAGTTGTTTTTAGGCCAATGTACACATTTTATCTTTATCTAAGTTACCATTATACTTATTATTATATATTATTCAATACTGCTACATACAATTAACAATAAAACATTATTGATTACTAATTTTAAAATGATGATGATGATTATTATGGAATATTATACTATTAATAATAAATATATTACTTATAATATGATGCTGACTATTATGAATTTAAATGAGAATATTACTATAAATTAATTATTATTATGATGATGATTATGATTGATGTACTAAAATGGATGATGATAATGACGATGATGATATAAAAAATTATGATGATGAGAGTTGGGAGTCGTGAGGAGAAATAAAAATAAAAATTTCCAAAAATAAATAAAATATGTATATCTGTTATGAAAACATCATTTTGCTGTTTGTCAAACACCAAAAAATAGTAATCCGCAAGTATTTTATTGTTTTCAACTTTCAACATTTTTTATTCTTTTATTTCCTACATAACAAATATAATAACGGTAATCTCTTCAAGAGAGAAAGACGGTTTACATCACAATCATTTCAACAAAGTCAACTTTATTTAAAGTTTCATCCTTCAGAGCATGTCAACTTGTAAAAACTCATGCATATTGCATTGCATTTATTGCATTAAAAGGAACAAGTTTCACTTTGGGAAATGGAAAGGCAAAAGGAAAAACGAAGACATCACTTTCCCATTTCACTTTTCCCTCTCTGCCAGTCTTTTTTTGTCGACATCAACTTCAACTCCAACTCCTTTATTCATTTACTTTAGAGTTTGCATTCACCATGCCATACACAAAGTATAAATATATTAGTTTCCACTCACAACAACAAACTTTCACCGGATCAAGCCAATTTTCTCCATGAGAAGAGGAAGGAGAGAGAAAAATGGAGAGAAAGCCAAGCCAGTTGAGAAATAATAAAAAAAGGTAAGAAAGAAGGGTAAAATGTTGGAAAATTGGAAAGGAGACCAAACCAGAGACAGAAAAAATATAACAAAATGACAAATAGCTAGAGGGAGATAGGAGCTGGCTGAAGAAACGGGTGGAAAAAAAGTTTGAATCCGTTCCAGAGTGATCATGTTGTGATGACGCCATCATTTTGTTCTGAACAAGTAGAAAAATAGGGACAGTAGAATACTTTTCTTCTGACATTGTCGTGTGTGTATTTTTCAGAGTGGCTTTCTCTTTATTCTTCCTCCTTTCTCTGATCTGTCCTGTGTCTCTCTACTTTGTCTTGTGTCTTATTTCTCTCCCTCTCTTGAGGAATTGAAAGCAAAGCAATAAGACAGAGAAGGAAATAATAATGATGATGGTCTCTTCTTCTTCTTGTTTGTAGACTTGTTCTTCTTTCTTCCCTTGTCTCCTCCTTGTGTGTGGTGGTGACTGACGTGAGTGATGTGATCACTACTCTACTTTCTCCTTTTACTTTCACTCCACTTGACGACGACAATCCGAAAAGAGAAAAGAAGAAAACATATACACAATACACTTTTCTCTTGCTTTTCCCTGTTTGTTTCAATCCATTCATCCATTCACGTATGTATTATGTATACATTACATAAATATAATAAAAATGTTGTCTTCCTCCTTTTACTTAACAACTCAGCAGCTTTTCCTCACTCACAGTCACACAGTCAACATTATTATTCTCGTTTTATTATTATTTCGCCATTTTCTTTCCAGCTTTCACTGGAATTGTCTCTTTCTACTAAATAATCTTCAGTCAGACAAAAAGCAAACAGAAAGCTGGGGAAAACTCAACAGATCATATATTGGACTTTGGACTGTTTTCTTGGACATTGGACTCCGGGATCACAACCAATTTTTCTTGTCCTTGTATTTATCACACAAAACTTATTTCTTTCGTTCTTCGAATTCCGTAATGTACATTTTTTAATAAAAGAAACCTCATAGCTTTCTTTCTTGGTATTATTTCTTGCGTCTCCCACGATCATCATCAATAGAAGAGAAAGCAAAGGAGGAAAGTAGGACAAGCCAAATTACATTTTCATACACATCATTTCGTTTCCCATCATCTCATCCTTCCTCTTCCCATCACCACCTTCATTCCCATCCTCTCTTTTTCTCAGCCATTTTTTTCGCACTGATCCTGCGGATGTAAATGTGTACACATTATACATTTACAAAACATCACTACCATCACCACCACTACCACCATCAACCGGAGAAGCACATCATCATCGCCATCATCCTCTCCTCCTTATCTTGTTTTGTGTCTTCGTGTCTTTTTCTCCCAAGAAAATAAGCCTTCTTGTTCATCTCCTTTTCTTCTTTCCATCCCGCATCCTTCTTCTCCTCCTCCTCATATTACACACTGAGAAAGTTTTGTAGTAGTTTGTAGAGTGGTTAGTGTGTCGTGGTTGTAATGTAAATACCTTGATCACGATGACGATGATGTCGTGCCATGGTGTCGTCCTCTTCTATTTTTCCGGCATGGTTGCATGCGGGCATATTACACAAGCCAAACAGGTCGATACCACCACCACGACACCAGCACTTTTTTTGCACTAAAGCAAATGCTCAAGTAGATTGCATTGCTGCAGTGCAGAGACTTGTCCGTGGAGAAAGTAGACATTATTATTTTCTTGGCAATCGTGTGTCGTGATCATGATGATCACGTTAAAAATACTCAACTTCTTCTTGTATAATATTGCACTATATTATGGCTAATATATTCTTCTAAATAAAAAGGAACAGCAAAGAGCAGCAATACAGATATAATAAAAACTACCTATCTACTTACGTAATAATGATAATAATAGTAATCTGCTGTAATCTCTATGTAAATGCCAAATGTATACATGTATATTTTATATTTTTGGTGGTACTAGTTCGTATTTTATGTGGAGAGGTGAGATATGATGTGAAAAGAGAAAAAAAAAGTTTATTTTAGTTCGAGAGGATTTGGCCGGTGTCAGGCAATTTGATAAAAAACGGGATCTGGTTCTGTTTCGCTCTGTAGTGATGTAGCCAACGCTCCCCTTTCGTGCTACTCCTTTCCAGCTCATCCTTCCAAATCCCACGCGGCAAGTAAATGTCTCGCTCGGTGGAATTGGGTCGGAGAATGGGTGCTACAATGATGTCGTCGCCTATGGCAAACTCGTCAGAGACACGGAGACAGTTGGCGTCTGATGGGTCAATCATCCAGAGGGGGCGGATAATAGGCATGCCGGTGGTCAGTGCTTCGTCCATCGCTTTTTTGATGTAAGGATATATCTTTTGCTTGCGCTCTTTTTCTAGATTTTGGGCGATTTGGATAACTTCGTCGTCATAGTCACTGGGGAGGAAGGAGTATTGAACGACAGGAAGAAAATGGGCGAGTTGGAGCCAACGAATGTAGAGTTCACGGGACGGAAGATTCGGTTGTTGTTGTTGCTGGGAATTGGAAGCGCTTTGAGATGGAAGTGGAGGGGGTGGAGGCAAAGAAACAGAGCTGACGACTTGCTGGAACGTTGTAGAGTTATCTACAGGTTCGATTTCGTTTAGGAGATCGCCAATTTCTGTGGATGAGGATGTAATAGGGGCAGATGTGGTGGTGGAGGAAATCACGTCAAGAGTCTCTACTTTTGCAACCTCGTCAATAGCTTTAAAATAATCTCCACCGATAGAGCCAGGAATGAGAAAGGGAAATCCAGCTAGTCCTAAAGACAATACGTTGGGAATCACTGTTTGTAACCCTTCCCAAGTGCTCTCCGTAGGACTGAGGGCCACAAAGGTTGGAGGTTTAGGTAATTTGACAGCTGTAGAAACTCCAATCGTACTAAGATGCGGTATGGATCTCAAAGTTTGGAGGAACAGATTTTTGGCATGATCAGCACTTGGCAGCGATTTAGAGAATTCGTAGTGCTGGGGCAAGTCGAAACAAGTACCCATGTCTGCGTACACCGCCTCTATTCCGTATTTGGTGGACATATTTCTCACCTTGTCAAATAGCCACTGCCTCGCCCCCTCCTGGGTTACATCCAAAACGGCTACCGAGTTCCACTGCTTGTATTCTGTTAACGCTGGTACGCCCTTTGAAGCCTTTTGATTTCCATTGCTACTCCGAGAGCTTTCCACTAGCCAAAGCCCCTTTTCCAGCCCGTCCACATAGTTTTCACTTTGCGTACTGAAAAATGGCTGGACAGTCAGGGCCAATTTAAATCCTCTTCTTTTTGTTATATTGAAAGTCTCTGCCAAATTGGAAAATCTTGTTGGGTCACCCTCCAAATCTCCAATTTTTCTTTGCCATGTTTCATCTAATAAGATGAATCCCTCAGAGGGAAGCATAGCTGCAATTTTGTCCGTGTGATTCAGCAAAGCGACATCGCTTTGGTTACCCCTTTCCAGTATTTCAGGTCTGAGTCTCCAGATTGGAGATTCCACCATAAAGTAGCTCAGCTGCACATCTTCGTGACGCAAACGTTCCCAAATGTCTTTGTCTGCCAATCTCTTACTAATTTCCAATGCATTTTCTGCTGTACAAATTGTATAATTCAGGAATGGAAATTTGCTGACACCCGCTTCATTTTTCTCCGTTTTAAAGCCAAACTCGTCATGAGCTGCCCCAAAGCAAATCTGCCCTTGATCCGGATGATTTATGCTAACATAGAGTGGACTCTCATCTGTTATTTGAAGTGCAGCACCTTCCGAATTAACAAAGTACCTGCGTAAACTCCTTCCCCATTGAAACTTCTCGTTTCCCACAGCATCCATCTTTTTCCCAGTCAAAAAAGGAGAATACGGCACAACCGTTTTGTTCAACGGCCACTGATCCTTTTCCATTTCCCCACCCCCGTAGAAAAATCCCCCATTGTTAAAACCAGAGCCCATGTCATAGCAATCCTTTAAAGAAAAGTCACTACTCAGCCCCTCCCAATAAATCCCATAACATAGGGTATTCCCTCCACTTCCTCCACCTTCCCCCCGTGAACCCCCGGAAGATCCTCCCGGAACAATCCCTTTTGGGGGAGGAGCCTTAGTCTTGAGATACAATCTTCCCTTGCCCATCCACTCCAAACACGTCTCATTCTCCCTCTGATGCTCCACCAAGCATGGCCACGGTTTATCCCTTGGATTCAGGTTAACCCCCAACACCCCGCTAAGTACCTTTCTATCTTGGACATTTGTCACACGAATTCTTCTGTCCTTGCTGGAGAAGCGAATGCGATCAAAATAGGATTTCTAGGAACAGGACAAGAAATAAACAATGGAAATAGAGTAAAAAATATAAAAAAGTGTATTTAAAAAAGAATAAAAATTATGCGGGCTCCATAAAAGCCAGTAGTAAGTAGAGAGTGCTGCTGTTGAGAGCTCATATAGCTGGTGTTTTCAAACGAGCAATAAGAGGAGCAATAAAGAGTTGAGGGAGAAAGGCGGAAAGGAAATTTGGGTCAAATTGCTCACATTTCTTGGGCTTGTCAAGTGACAAATATCTAATCTCAACTGAAAAAGGAAAAAGAAGCCATTTACTCCTTCTCTCCACCAAACACACAACCAAACCAGCCAGTCTCAATTTCTTTTCCACTTTCTTCCAATTTTCTCTCGCACTACCTCTCTTTCTTCTTATCTCAAAAGCCGTATAAAAGTGGTGTTATGTGGTGTGCTCTGCTCTGGTATTATAAGTTATTGGAAGAAGGAAAGAAGGTGTAATTTGGAATTCAAGTGGAAATCGATTGGATACTAATATCTTCACGACTTGAATGGGATGCATGGCACACTCATAAAATATATCCCTTTCCAGAAAAAGGAAAAACAGCGGAAAAATATCTTCTCTTATGAATATACCTATTATGTATTGGTAAAATGGGAGAAAGTTTGAGAAAAGAGGCGATAAGACAACTAAATTCCCTTTTTTCAGCACACAACTTTTTCTTCGTGAGAGGTCTTGCCATTGCCACCATTTCCCATCACCATACTCATCACCGCCACCACACGAAATTCTTTCTTTTTTTTAAATGTTTTTTTCTTGTGTGTTCATCGGGTTGTGTGTGCAGTTGACATTTATATTGGTGCATAACTCTTTTGACTCTTGATCTGGCCTATATGGCCTGCTGGCTTTTCTAATGGCAAGGGAGCATGCAACAGAAGGAGAGTATATGGACCTAGTTTTCTTTTAGAGTTGATGACTGAAAAAGTTTTGTTTGAATACCTGAAGTTCCTTCTCCTTATGGATGATATAGATTGATCCGACAAGAAGGATGATGATGAGGAAAAGGGTGGCAACGAACACCTGCAGCTTGTACTCTTTCGGCTTCTTATTACGAAACATTCCGGGTATAGGCACCTGGCCCAGTTTCTCTCGGAGTAGACTAGAAATGGAGGCTGCACTTGGCGTTGGTGAAGACGATCCCCCCTTCTCCTCGTCACAGTAAGGACCATTCCCATTACCCTCGGTCCCGTTGGGATTCGAGTAATTAAAATTTGAATGGGTAATGCGGATCGGAGCAACGCTTCCTTTGCGACGGGAGGATAGCGGCTTCAGAGGCGCACCAATGTCATCTTCTTCGTCATCTGTATCTTTGCTGTTGGATTTTGAGGCGATTCGGACACCAACTTTTTTACCATTGGCACGATTATTGGTTTTTGTGGGGGAGGGATTAAGGGAGACGCCTCGACTGGGAGAAAATTCTGGCTCACTAAGTTCACTTCCGGGATCGTCTGCTGAATCGTTTTCGTCTTCGTCGGAGAAGCCCGTCTTCGTAGCACCGGATGGACCGGGATGACGGCCAGGAATGTGGGCTTGGTGACCTACTCGGCGTCGAGCGGGGACTATGGCAACATTACCATCAATGTTTGACCGGGACACTTTGGGACTGGCGTCAGGCATCCCGCCGATTTCGACGAGGTCATCGAATGAAGAATTGGCTGGAGGTGCTGCTTGCTGTATAAAAGGACAAAGAAACAAACAAAAGATTTATGTATAATATCACGTCACTAGTGAGATCTCGTTCAAACCGTTTTTCATTTTCCTTACAAGTCGGTCTTGTCGAAATATGGAGGGAAGCCTTGGCCGGGGACTTCTGGGAGGGCCATAACTGACACCTCCAAATCTAAGCTCTTTATGAATAGTACCATCATCCTCACTATCAGGAGGGAAATTATTTGGATTTCCAAATGCAACCGTTTTCATGATTTGCCTATATTTCCTGTCGTTTTTAATGAACCACTAAAACAACTACACAACTTTTATGCACCCAATAATCTCCATATTTTTGAAAATAAATACAAAATAATATTTTTATTAATAAATCAGTTCAGGAATTAAGAAAGAACAAGGAAAAATACATAAAAATGAAATAAAATTTCAGTGATATGAATTTGTGCGTGAGTGTGCAGAGATACATCTCTAATGAGCCATGTGATGAACAGGCGCTTGAAAATATATTATTTCCTCCTCAAAAGATAATAAATAACAAAAATAAAGCAATGATGATGCACCTGCTTTCTTGTTATTAGGTATATGTGCTGACATAAAAATCTCCAATTCTCTAATCATCTAATGCGTAAAAACATGCCGTAAGCATAACACATCATCTTTTTCCCATTTTTTGTCTTAATCTTGTCCAAAATATCAATTCAATGTATATACACTTTCAAGAAAAATACACAAGAAGAATATTAGGTTACTCTTTGCATGTATGTTTTTTGTATTGTAATTGTATAGGTAACCTTGGCTGGTGGTGCTCCTTTTGACGACGAAGATGACGAAGTGGTTGAAGATGAATTAGAATGGACATTAGGTGCTCCTTGGATTACAAGTCGCTGATTTTTTTGTGCTATCATTATAATAATCAATGTATAAAAATGTAATTACGATAGAGCTCCAATGTTCACACTCTCAAACCCAAACAATCAAGTTTCTCAAGTGATTCGCTTCATATTTAAAAGACGGATGAATAGGCACACACGTCACAAGTCTTCATATTTAACTTTAATCTTATCTTCACCAAATAAAAAGTTTTACGCAAGTCAATTCAGATCAATCAACATGGAAATTGCCGAGAACAAAGTAGACTATTTTTTATATTATTTGTCAAAGGAATGAGGAAAAAAAGTCAAGAAAATTTTTTTGTATCCTCAGGCGTGTGTGCATGGACAAGAAATGACACAACAAGATCAAGACATGAAAAACATATACGTAGTATTCCGGGCGGAGCCGCAAACAAAAAAATGACTAATTTATTTTACTCCATTTTTATGCATTGTGATCATGCTGTTATGACTATTGTGTGCAAGCAAGCTTGAGACAATTGAATGAAAAAAAAATTAAAGTAAGTGGATTGGAGTGTCAATCACATTTTCATACATTAGTATTCCACTGTACTTTATATTTATTATCCCCTCGTTTAAATAAGTAAACAAGCTCTAAATATTCGTATACAACTTTTGGAAGTATGATATTAGCCTATTTAGGAATTTACTTTTAAGCTACGAATTACAAATGCGAGCCATTATTGTTATTATATTCATCTTCGTCCGCATCCCATTAAAATGCACACATTTACAAATTGAAAATGTTTATCCATGTGCTCTCCTCCTCAAGTTTACATTATTATCTACTTCATTTTTATCTACAGTTTACTGGCCAACTAATGGAAAATAGACCGATTAGATAATGTACACTTATGTATATCGTTTTATTGTATATTTTAATAATATTGGATATATGATGGCATGGTTTTCATCCTTTCGTTATAAAGTAACTTGACATTTTGGTTGTGTTTACGCAGTACGCACACCCAAGAAAACATAGATAAAACTAATATTGGCTGGGTTGATAAAATGTATGTTGTTTTGTCCCCAAACGGCGATTACTTTCAAAAACTATATAGTTTCTATATATATACTATAGTGTGATGTACTGGCTGGAGTGGAGTATTGTCCTTGTTTTGGTGCCTATGTGGACGTGAATTGCTCAATTGCTCATTATAATTTGAGACAAAAAAACAAGTGATTATTGTGCAGATACCTACGACACGTTAAATTGGTTTCGTAGAGATTCGTACAATTCTATGTAAATGACTTATCGTATTTTTGTTAGCACAACAGCCAGTTCAGTTGGGATTGAGCTGCTCGCAATTATCTGCAGTTAATTACCACCGCCAGCGTCAAGCGTTTCTAAGCTTGTTTTATATATTTTTGTCGTTTGTTAGCTCATAAAAACTTTTTAGTCCTTTCTTGTTTCCATGAGAGATGTGGAGAAAAAGAAGGAGATTGAGTTAGTATGCATTGTCATGATCATTTTCATGAGGATTTTAGTGTCAGCACACGCTCACCGCTGCTCACCTATCAAAACACGCAGCCTCCAATTTAGCTTTTAGTATTGCTTTTTATAGCATGTAATAGTTTTAGATACTCGGGCATAAATAAATAATTTGCAATAAAAACTGGGAATAATGTGAATGCCGCTACTACTGCAGCACAACCAGAGGTATAATCATGGGACATGACATGCTCTTGGAAACATTTTGGGAACCAAAAAGACAAACTCAAGCAGCATAACAAAAACATTGGAGATTCCCTTTTGGGATGATGATGGCATGATGAACACAAATACTTGGTTGGTTGGCCAGTTCAAGTTGGTTTGAGTCGGTTTTGCTTATATTTTTGTTCGAGTTACATCACTCTTGGGACAGTTAATAAAGAAATGGTGAGCTTCTATGTTAAATGCTAAACGACATTTGATGCACTTTTTCTGTCTCTTCTTCAATCCTTAATTGATTTGGACTGGAACATATGTAATGATGCATGATGATGGGTAATGTTTATGCGGTTTTTATTAAAGAGAGCAACATGCAATGGGGCCAATGATCAATAAAAATAATTATTTTGCTCCTGTGCTATGTTTTTTGCTGTGTTCATTTCCATTTATATACACGCTTCATCACATTTTGTCGGTTAGTTACTTACCCAACTATATTCCGCCAATTTGACCAACAGGTCGAGACCAGTGGGCATGGAGATGGACGCTCGTCGACCACTCCGAGCAAGAGACGACATGCCAATCATCTCTTCATCTTCGGCATCTTCCTCCTCGATCCTGTTCTTGTTTTTGGAAGTGGATGACATCTTATTTTCCCAAACTGCACTACACACACACACTCACTGCAATGTATTTTATTATTCAATCTACTTTACACTCTCAACTAGGTAATTACAGTTTATAATTCATGATATTGTCATTGTTTTCTTCTTTTTACTATTATTCCGTTACCAAGTTACTACGTATTTTTCAAGCGGAAATTGCCACTTTTTCTCCCATGAGAAGAAGGAAAGCCCAAGATAAACTTTTTAAAATGTGTAATTTGCACTTCACTCCACTACTTCATCCAAGTCGTTATGTTGTATTTTTTAACGTTTTTGTTCCCTCCGCACTCCTCCACACTTTTAGCTTGGTCTTCATATCACACCAACACACGCTGAAAGAAAGGAAAACAAAAGGGTAGACGGTCTAATTATTGCTCCCCAAACACCAACAAAAACACTTTTTGTTTTTTCTCTCTCGAGGCGCAAATGAATTGGTTAATTTTTTAATTAATTATGCATGCACCCTTCTTCTGCTTCTCATATCCTTGCTGGCGTAAGCCATCAGGCATGCTCAGTACTTGTAGCGTTAAGTTGACACGGGCTTACCTACACACAAAATTACGTTATTTTTAACGAAACAGTTTTCACCATCACACATTCCTGCCGTCACTTATGCATACCATCAGCAAATTGTTCTTTTCGCAACAAATTATTATTTTTTGTTCTGCCAGCAAAGTAAGCGCCGAAGCATTAATCAAGTGATGACACTGCGCATTTTTATACAAAAAAATCTGTTTTGTTTGACGAAGATGATCGAATCAATTATTAGAGCGCAGATATGAGATCATTCACGCGTTTCTATAAGAAATAAGATGCCCGGTATTTGTCAAGGTTTGAATCACATCTAAACACGCGAATCAAAGATTTCGACTTTAAAAGAAATTCTATTCTATTCGTAGTTTTTAAAAATTTTGTCCTGACAAAAATGCTTTCGCCCAGACGGTCTGTCAATTAGATACTGAAGAAATTACAAGATTAAAACAATGAACTCATCAGAAAACATGGTAATACAAACACAAGCGAAAAGCCAAAACCATCTATAAAAATATATGCTTGCCTAATTGTATTCCATTAATGTGTACATGTACTGCCTACATTACATAATGTTCAATCGTAAAAATTATTCGTGTATTCCAAATATGTACAAAGATTTTAGCCCGGATTTCGTTATTATCGCTCTATCTCGCTGCAATAATTTTACACATTTGCAAAGATGACGATGATGATGACGATGGAGGATTATCATTGTTTGTAATGCTCTAAGTAAAAATTTTATCTTCAAAACATACATAGCATCTTTAAGAATAACACCATTCAGCATAGCTACATAACATCAACATGGTCATGTTCTCTTGTAAGATGATCATAATCATATTTTCTCAGTTGACTGCAAAAAACATTATTATTCGTGTAAAATAACCCTTTTCCCATTATCACTCCCATCCATGAACTAAAATATCTTGCAAGACTTAGTCTGCCAAATGTTGAGGGAGTAATTATGAATGTTTTTAAAAACGGTGACGTCGCGTCGGGTTTGGTCGTAAAGGAGGCTGAATTGAACAAAGCTACGAATTTGTTTTCATGTAATGTCGGCAGCAGAGAGACAGGTAGGTATACAAATACGTAGGCATAAAAGTTTAATGCAAAAAATAACTTAAAATGCGGTCGCTTTAAGATTTCCACATGCACCGACCTATAATATGCATATGAACTTATCAGAGAAAACCTGATTTAAAATTGGCAATTCAATTTCCAATAATATACATAAGGCATAATTACAACAACATCATAATATTATTCATTCATGTGTGTGGAATAATAAAAATATGTAATGAAAGGTGACTGTTGTTGTGGTGAATAAATAGCATCTTTCTTCATTTTTAGAGCAACAACATTACAAATTGCTTAAAAATAATCTGAGATTATTTTTTGTTGCCATATTTATGCATATTATACGACAAATTACTACTGGTTTGCTATAGTGGTTATGATGTATTATAAAATATTGTACATAATTTGTTGTTGAATGAATTCATTTTTCACTTCACGGTGCTCATATAAATTAGTTAAAGAAGATTGCCAAGAGGAGACCTGGAGGCGATCCATATGCGACGTCTGGTCTTCTTGGCTCAGGTGTGGCTCATCTCATTTTATTCCAGGTGGCTTGCCAGCAACTAAATTTTCTCAAGAATTACTAATTTTCTTACAAGTCCCTAATAAATACAGACGAAAATTGCCTTTTTTGCATAAATACATTTATAAAGTAAGCATAAAGTTTAGAAATAAAATATAATTGCTCGTCATCATCATTTCGGCATGCCCGCCCGTACATAAATCTCCATCCATAAAATTATTCCAAAAGCTGATATGTCTGCATACAAAATATAAATGCTCATAACATATTTTTTGCCAAGTTAATTTCTCAGAAATGCAATGAGTTGATCACTTCACTGCATCGCTAAAAGTCATAGTAAACTGCTTTCATGATCATAATAATTACATATTTATCTCCCAGTTGGTACAACATAAAAACAGCAAGAGTCAATGTAAATAGAGCACACATAAAAATTGCTCCTTTCATGATGATGAGCCCTGGTTCTGTGATGATTAGGATGTGACTTGTTAAATAAACAAAAGACCTACAAAAAATTAGTAAGGTTACGCGACAAAAACCCTATACTCACTCACGACAATAAAGATTATTACTGCAGCACTATAATGATCATTAAGCAGTAATTCTCCAAGTCAGTGAGCCAAAATACTATACCAACTCATAAAAAAGATGATACTATCATACGTCTATTTTGACATTCAACAACTTTGTTCCCATCTTCTTCAGTAAACTAGAGTGAACATGAATGAACCAAAGAGTCTTCATCCTCATCATCATCATCGTCAGTTGTCAATTCAACGATATTGCACGAGCACTCATCCACCACCACCAAAAATTTCATGCCTAAAGTGAACAGAGACAAGCATGATGAGAATATGGCATTCAAGCTTGTAACTTGCATAGAGCAAAAGGAGCAAAAATTTCTTTCAGAGTTGAGCAGAGATATCCCCTCTGACATTTACGTGCCTCTTCACGCTCTCTTCTTTAAATGCCTCTCTCTCTAGCAAGTCGTCTTTACTTTGGTACTACTCTTTACATATCAAAATGCCTTTTTTGGTTGCTTTTTTACCAGATAGAAGAATCCGCCAAAAAGCATCTAAAAATATAGAAAAGCACCAGCAGCGTTTTTAATATAATACCGAGCTAGAGAGAGAGCAAAAAAGTTAGTGAGTTTTGCTAGTCGTCATGTGTGGAAAGATAGCCCCAATTGATATGGATGTTTCTGACTTGCAACTTGAGTTTCAGCTCGACAGAAGGACTAGAAGGCAAAAGGCAAAAATATATATAAAAATTTGTAGCAAAGAAGAAAAAAAACTTTTGACTTTTGTTAGAGATAGCTTGATAGAGAGAGACTCAAGTCAAGAGAATATATACCAAAAGTAGAAGATGATTAAATAATATACATAAATGCAATGCACATCCACAACATCCATCCATCCGTATATACGGAAACACCACATCTATCTACTACACAAAACTCCACCTTTTCCTTCTCATTCTTCTTAATACTTAACAACCAAGTAAAAAACTTTCTTTTTCCTTTTTGCTTGCCTCAGTTTTTTTTTTCATTTCAAGCATATATGTTTGCACGTTGCATGGCTCTGGTACTATATAAAAATGTAGATATCCAATGAATAATATATTATGTGTGAAAGAGTATTGGAATTGATTGGGATAGGTTATTCATATGATATCATGGCAAATATGGCTTACATACCAACTAACTCTGTTCTCTGTGGATTTTGTTCTTATTTTTTCGTACGTGTGCATATATTAAATACTTAGGCTGTTTTAACGATATTTGCCTATATTAAGATGTGTGTACACACATGAGAGATCACAGAGAATGGAAATCAGTGCTTGACTTTTTAGTATCTGCTGCTTCTGCTCTTGAGCTGACTGACATATCAAATGATACAAAAAAATAAGCAAAACCACTCTTGTGTCTCTTCTATAGATTATTTATTTACGTAAGAAGAAAACGTGTGTGTGTAAAAGTAAATGATATAACAAGGTGTGCACCCTCCTCC
Organism: Entomobrya corticalis; assembly: GCA_034694325.1. NCBI lineage: Eukaryota > Metazoa > Arthropoda > Collembola > Entomobryomorpha > Entomobryidae > Entomobrya > Entomobrya corticalis. The sequence continues at coordinate 45,162 of JAQFYG010000086.1, forward strand.
TCCTGACTTAACTATAGTCCAAGTCTCCACACACATCGAATATAATATACATATAATCATTTCAATTTTTTCACAAGACACACAAGATGATGAGAATGGTGGTGGTTTTCGTGGTGTTACTGATCTGATCATCGTCATCATCATCAGCATCAGCGTAATAATGACAGAAAGACAAAAAGGGCCGATTTCATTCATCACGGCTGCAATATTACAAACATGATGATGTAGTAGTTAATAGTAGTAGCATTCATCATGTCAATACTTCTGTAATTGCTACAACTCTGCAATAATAATGAACGAATTGCAATAAAAATAAATTCGCATTAAATCCGTCACATAAAAAGTTGGGCAATAGCAACAAACCACCACCGGTTTTTACCAAAATATAAAAGACAAACAGATCTTTCAGGAAATAAAAACGGCCCTGTGTGTTATCACAAAATTTTCAGTCAAGTCAGCGGAATTTTTTCCTCATTGTGTGTGGATCTGGTTAATATTACTATTTGACTAGAGACTAGAGAGAGAGATGTGTTGACTTAATCATCATGAGTCTTGTTTTCCTTGTGACATTGAAACTGTTCGTGTAACGATAGAAGAGCAGTTGACAGACGAGAGACCAGAGTTAAGTGATCTCGTAGTGTGGAATAATATAGAGCAATAGTTGTTGCAGGACAGAAGAGCAACTCATTTAGTTTAGATTGATCAATAAAAAATGTTATGAGAAACAGATCGCAAGAAGGAGCAATACTAACGTGACTCATTTTATAGAAATCTCGTCATAAAAGCATCATTGTTATTATTAGCCTATTCATTACTCTTATATTTTTCAATTTATACTCCTCCTCCACAATTATCAATTGCATTCCTCTCTAAATTAAAGAATTAAGCTTAAAAGCTGAGCTTGAATTGAAGACTATTTTATTTGACTGTATGATTTTGAATAGAAATTTTTAAAACGGACGACTGTAAAAGACAAAAAGAAAATAATCAGGAAGAATATCGCTTTTGGATTAAATCAAGCAATACTGGCAGTTAAAGTTAGATATACAGGCATTCCAAGTGTTATGTGTTCCAACATATAAAATTAATCATTGAACTAGGCATTTGTTCAAGTTTAGCAATAAAGTGCACATTTTTGTGTCCTGTTTCATTTTTATTTGGGAATACATTCATTGACGTGATTGCGACTGCAACCAGTAGAGGATTAAAAGTGGGAGGAACTTTTACTCAAGTTGAGTTTGTCATTTTCTAGTCAATTTTTTGATATCTCAAAATATAAAATATACAGACAGCTTTATAAAAAATCTTCAGTGAAAGGTTATAGCTTTAAGTAACTTTCTCCATTTGTCCACCGCAACTGCAGACTGAGAGATTGTGTGCCATTTAAAGAGTCGTGATTTCAATGTAGCACACATTCACTCGTAAATAAACTGCTATAAAAAACGAATTAAACGTGATATATATAGGCGTTACCTGTGTATAAATTTTCCCTATTTCGGAAGAAGAACGGAAGACCATGACGGATGATGACACAGGAGGAAGCAGTCCCTGGGACCCACGCGTTGTCACTATTTACAAGAGTGAGACCGGCTTTGGATTTAATGTCAGAGGTCAAGTGAGTGAGGGTGGTCAACTTAGGAGTATAAATGGGCAACTTTACGCACCACTTCAGGTAATAAAATAATTATGTATTGAATTCTACAGACAATTCACAATTAGTAGATTGTCAATTTATTTTAATGTTAACAGTGACCACTGTTGGAAGAACATCATAATTGTTTGAAAACGATCGTATGAAAACAGACAATAAAGTATCTTATCTTATTTTCAGCATGTCAGCGCAGTACTGGAGGGAGGTGCGGCAGAGGCAGCTGGAATACGCAAGGGCGATCGCATTCTTGAAGTGTAAGCATTTATGCAGTACTTACTAACTCTAAAGTAGTAATAATTATCATAATTGCACATCATAATTATTGTCATCATCTCATTGGTTATCAAATTGGCAAAATTCATATATGGGGTTTTGGGTTTTTATTATTGATGTTGTAAATGTGAGTGTGAAATGGTCCATGTTTTTATACCTTATCACCATCAACTACATGACGTTAATGATAAGGAAGAAGATAAGGATATGCAAACACATAAAAATGAAGTGCACACGACCATTAATAACAATAAAAACTGAAATGATACAACAGAAAAGAGTGAATTTCCCGCTTTTTACTGTTTGATAAGCTAAATTTTGTGCTAATTTCAATACATTTAAATAATGCTGGCAGTTAATGTACAAGGGCCACCTCGACAAGCCAAACGGTAGCATCCTGTTTTAATTACTTTAGCGTTTCAGTATCTTATTTAATAATTTGATTTCATATATTATTTCTTTACAGAAATGGAGTTAACGTGGAGGGTGCAACCCATCGTCAGGTCGTGGATCTCATAAAATCCGGTGGAGACGTGCTCACCCTCACCGTGATATCCGTATCCCCTCAAGAAGCAGAGCGACTAGAACCCAACGAAGAAACTACAAACTTTCCCTCCTACGACTATAGTGAAAAGCGGTCCCTTCCTATCTCCATCCCCGACTATCAATACAAATACAATGAGAAAACGGGGGAGCGTTTTGTCACCTACAACATCTACATGGCCGGACGCCACCTGTGCTCCCGCCGCTACAAAGAATTTTCGAATTTGCACACAGCCCTCAAAAAGGAGTTTGTTGGCTTCCACTTTCCCAAACTTCCCAGCAAATGGCCCTTTGCACTGAACGACCAGCAGCTAGACAGCAGGCGTCGAGGACTGGAGCAATACCTGGAGAAAGTGTGCGCAGTTCGTGTCATAGCCGAAAGTGATATTATGCAAGAATTCCTAACCGATGACGAGCAGGGTTCGACGACCAAGGTGGATCTGAAAATACTTCTCCCGGATAGGGAGGTTGTTTCCGTTAATGTTCCAAAGAACGCCAACGCGGACGACGTGTATCGCGCCCTCTGTATAAAAATCCACCTGAGCCCCGAAGCATCCAAGTTTTTCTATCTCTTTGAAATTGTAGAGTACAACTTTGAGAGAAAACTAGCCCCCAACGAGTTCCCCCACAATCTTTACATTCAAAACTACTCCACAGCCACCTCCACTTGCATTTGCATTCGCAAGTGGTTGTTCACAATTAGTCGGGAAGTGAGCTTGGCGCAGGATGAGCAATTGACCACGTACTTTTTCTGGCAGGCGGTTGACGACGTGAATCGAGGACATATCAAGGCAGCCGACAGGTTGTATCAGTTGAAGGCACTTCAGGACGCGTCCAGGAAGCATGAGTACCTGAAACTTGCTCGCCAGCTGGACGGGTACGGCAGTATAGTTTTCCCACATTGTCCCTGCGACTCGAGAAAGGAAGGACATGTCATCGCCATCATTTCAGCTGCCAACTTTGAGCTACAAGCTTGTAAAGAGGATGGGACCCTGGAGTCACAAGTGATTCAGTTTTCGTGGGCGTCCATCATCCAATGGGATGTAGACGACGAAGGGATGGCCTTTGCATTCCAGTACCAAAGACCGGACAAGCCAGCCAGATGGGTCAAAATATTCACGACATATGTAAGTATTTTACATATCAAATTTATTTTTTGTCAGAACTTCTGTCAATATCTCATCAATAATTCTCTCGTTTTACCCCATTTCAGTTCCATTTCATGAATGACTGCTTTGAGCGCCTCAAGGAAGAGGTGATCTGCGCCAAGAAGGAGAATCACCTACAGTATAATCAGACATCGTATAACAACAGTAATAGTAGTAATAATATTAAAGGTAGTCACTCGAGCATTAACGACGAGTCAGCCAGCGGCACCATCACCACTCCATCCACAAATTAAGCACTGCACTATACTGCTAATTTTTAAGCTGTCATTTAATTACCTCTCCCACAAACAACAAAATTCACAACCTGTACTACTAAAGTGTACTCATATTATATTACAAAATTATATATATTATATTCTTCAAGAAATACCCCATTTTACTCACATCACACAAATTCCTTCCATCCCGTGAAAAATCGAGACACTGACTCTGACTTCAGATGATTCCCGGTTAATTACAATGATAAACTTTTAATATATTTACGCGAAATATTTCTCTATGCACTACTCAGTTTTCAAAAAGAAATGCATGCCTAATATTTACGAGAATCTCAAAAAATGAATTAATTATACTAAAAACTAAAGACGCAGCAGAAATCATAACATTATCATAGATTGTATTACATTTTTGGAGAAAATAATAATTGAAGACAAAGGGGACCTTATTTCTCGTGTTGACAATGAGTATAATGTAATATGACGGGAAAATCATTTGGTGGAAAAAAATCTTTGCTTTTATTCATTGAAAATGAGAAAAAAACAACTTGTATTGTACTGTACACTCGTCTACAAAATAATTGAATACAGACGCAAATAAAATCTAAAAATATTAGTAAAAATGGTCATCATATACTAATTGTTGTAATAGGTGGTACATATATATCATTACAAGTTTTTTGTGTCTAGCAATATCTAAATTATGTATACACACTTCCAATCGATGGTGTTGTCATTCTCATTGTATTTTATGTATGTACTATGTATAATATTTAATTATAATAGAAACAATAGAATATTTAGAATATATATTTAGTAGTTAGTTAAATATGGTAGATTTTTAGTCGTAAAAACAAGACAGTCACAACAATGTACACACACGCTACTACGCTATGATGCTAAATTGCTACTTGAGGAGAGAACGATGATGAAGATGCATGATGAATATAATAATAACAATAATAATTTATTTCGTGATTATTATTAAAAAGCTACAATTATCTTGTATGTGTATACGTCAAATAATTATCATACATCATCAATCACTGTTCGTTTTATTCTGTGCTACTCCTATACATGTGCATCTTATTATTACACCTTTACTCCTCCTACAAAACTGCCTAAACACTTAACTTTATTTTCACATCCTGTGTCACCTTTTCATCTTCATCGTCTGGCAAATTAACTAGTGAATAAAATAAGATATTCGTGAACAATATTAATAATAAATACAAATACAATTGCGCAATCTTAATGAATACATGGTAAAGTATTTTTCTTCACAAATTGAACTTATTCAAAGTCAATCAAAAACATTGTCATAAAAAGTAACATCCTACGTAAAATGTTTCATACGCACTAAATTCGTAAAATTATTTTTATAATAATTTAATTACAGCTTACATTATTACATGCGCATCACTCATGAAAGAATATGCTTTTTATACAATAAATATATTTTATGTATTGTACAATAGTACACACACTAGCATCTTAATTTGAAATGTGTGCAGTGGTAAAAATTGAGATGAAACAACGAACGTGGGCGTAGCCATAAACTTTGTAGTCTTCTTAATGTAGTCACAAATGTGTATAAACTTGAATTATAATTAAATTGATTATATTATGGTAGATTTGTTTTATAAAAGGTCATAAGCCTTGATTGCATCTTCTAGCTTCTTTCTGGCTATCAGAACACGATCCTCTTGTGAACGGATATCATCATCTCGAACGTTTACAGCTTGAATGAGCGGCTGTTCCGGATTTATATAAACTCCTGGATTTGTTTCCAAATTTGGGCGAGGCATTGTTTGTCCGGTGATCGGTTGGCCGTTACAGTGCAGGGCAGTAGCAACGGACTGTAGAACTGTATCAGGCCGAATGTTAGGACCGACTGCTTCAACCCCTTTTGGTAGATCTAGAGAATCTAATGGTGCACCTGAAGGATCACAAGCGCGCAATCCTTCTAACCTTTTCTCCCAAAACAACTGCAAAAGATGAATAATTAAATTAGCCTGTTGTTCTGAAACAATACAGCCGACAAATATTATAATAAACTTTCCTAGTAGTAAAGAAAATTTACTTGTTTAGGTTTTTCCTGATGACCATGCTTAAAGTCAACTTTGACTGTGCTGAGCTTCTGGGTTTTATGCACCGTAACGGGTTGCTTGAAAATGGAAGCGGTCTGCCGGATTGGGGGCAATAGTGAGGTGTCACTTCTTGCTCCGCGACTATGAAAAATAAAGATAATTGTTTAATTATTCCCGTAAATAAATATTTTTTAAACGTGTCTTTAGAAATTTTAATTTGACTTTACCTGTAATCTGTATGTGGGCGATGCTTTTTATTCTTTCTCAATAGCAAATTATTTACTTTGCCCGTTCGAAAATCGAAAGTGCTCAGATCTACCGCATCTCCCAGGAACCGGGATAGCTGTGGCTTGCTCCAAAACTTTTTACCGTTTGGACTATGATAACAAACGTCAATTTTTCCCGCAGATAGCCCAGTCTGTCTCACAATTTCCTCCCTAACCCAGCCTTTGGGCAGTGCACCACCAACGTCAAATTGTTTCCTCTCCTCCTGCGTTTGACCTTGTTGGAGTGGTTCATCTTCAATAATCTGCTGCTCCCTTTGTTGCTGTTGTTGAAGCTGTTGCTGCACTTGCTTCTGTTGTTGTTGAAGTTCACGCTGTTGTTGCAACAATATATGCTGTTGTTGGCGTTCACGCTCCCTTTCCCTCTCTCTTTCCCTTTCGCGATGATGTTCCCTCTCCTGTTGTCTTTGACGCTGCTGCTCTCGCTCCCTTTCTCTCAACTGTTGTTCCTGTTGACGCTGGTGACGCTGTTCCAGCTGCTGCTGCTGTTGAACAGCTTGTTGAAGATGTTGCTGAATCTGCTGCTGCAATAATTGTTCAGTGGGGAGATGAGGAAGTGCTAATTTTGAATGATGATGAGCAGCAGCAGCAGCCTGAAGCAACTGTTGATGATGATCCCTTTCAGAATCCCTCCTGTGCGAGGAAGAGGATGAGTGATGCTCCCTCTCCCCCCTATGGTGGGGCTGATGATGATGATCTCGCTCTTGTCTATGATCCCTATGATGATGATGATCCCGATCACCTCCTCCTCCTCCTCCTCCTCGATGATGATCTCTGTGTTGACGATGCTCCCTAGGTTCACGACTCTCACGCTCTCGATGATGCTGCTGGAGCAATTGCTGCTGTTGTTGGAGAAGGTGGTTGGCCGATAACAATTCTCGAACTCGCCTCTCCTCCAACATCATTAACTTTTTCTTTGGTATAATTAAAATTAATTAACAACTCCACCACTAATTTCTACCTCACTCTTTTATTTTAAACTTTAACATTTAAAAACACGTCAAAAAAATTAATTTTTAATTATTATTTCCGGAAATTAGGTGCAGTCCTTTTTTTATTGTTTTAGTGTATTCTGCTGTGTGTGTGGTGCTCTGTTTTTATCTCTCACTGTGTATTAATGAGTGCATCTTGCTGATGATGAAAATGATATTTATGAGTATGAGATGTCATCAACGCAGTTGTTGTAATGTAAAGTGGAGCAGGCAGTGAAGCGTAGTCAGTTGAGTCCAAGCTGTTATTATGGGAAAAGGTGTATTGCGCAAAGGACGCGTTTGTTGTGGTTCGTGTTGCCCTCAAAACACAACCAAAAATTGTGCCCATTTTGAGCCCGTGTTTTTCCCAGAGTTTATACAGCTGTTGGTGTTCAAACGATATATCTGTCTGAATGAAGGATTGAGAAATGAATTGCATCTGTGGTGGCATTATTGCATGGATCAACTTTTTCTGCGTATTTCTCACCTTCACCATTTCACATGAACAACAAAAGCAGCAGGAACAGCAGAGACGACTAAAAAACTGCTGCATAATAATATTTTCCTCTTGTTTTTTTATCCGTTTTCCTTTTTGGTGGTGATCTAATGATCTAATCTAGGTAACTTGCTTATCCGTTTTCGTCATTTATCATCGAGGTGACGACATCACATAGTGACAAGACAAGAGGTGTTAGGTTCAGCAGCGTTGTAAATTAAAGCAATAATTTTTGAAGGATTGTTTATGCCATTTTGATACACAAGTGCTTTCACTTAGACTAGAGCTAGTTGTTAAATTTTTGTAAGGTAGCTTTACACAGCTGATAGTTTGAAATTTTGAAATCTTATACACCTACGTTCGTTCTCCGAAAATTAGGTTGAAAAATTGGTGCCTGATTTCATCAAAATTTTAAGTGACAAATTCAATTGAGTCAAAATTCGAAAGAAAGTTGGTGAAGAAAGGAGGAAAGTGATTAAATGAGGCTTATTTTGTTGTGACGTCTTATCGGTAGTGTGTAGAGGAGGCGATTTCAAGATGAGTGTGAAGGTAAATAAAAATTGGTTACATTTTTAAATCTTTTATATTTTTGGATTTCTTGTCAAATGTAGTTGTCAGCTGCTGACTGACGTGCTATTTGTTGGTATTTTTCAGGAGGTGACATATACTATGGTGAAGGGGATGTTGGACAGTTTCAAGGGACCATACTGGTTGTATAGTCTAGACTCCATCCAGTCACAAGCGCACAGTGACCGTCTTCAGTTTCAAAATGTTAATGTTAAGCAGAATATAAGTAGACGTGCCAGAAAAGAGTAAGTTTAATTGCTTAATATGAAGGTTCAAATTTTGTATTTTTGTAAATACCTGACAAGTGTAAATTAGTATATAATTTTAATTGTATTTTATTAAATGTTTAATTTCAGAGAGCCAAGACTCCTTAACCGAGTAGTTCAATGTTGTACTCTTAACGGATTAGTATTTGGATTCTCGATATTAGTATTCAACTATGCGCTCCTGCCCTTTCTCCAGACAATTCTGGTCACCATATCAGATTTGGTCCTGGGCACAAAAGATGTGGATACCAACTGGTACGTGACAAGACTGATTCTCAAGACTACTTTTGACTCCCTTTGGGTTCTTCCTCTATTTCTGTTGAGTCGCTTGGTGAACGCACTCTGGTTTCAAGACATTGGGAACATCGCCTACAAATACTCGATGGGACGGCCCAAACCCATCCCCAATCTTTCCACCTTCATCGCTGACAATCTCTTCTCATTTATCATTCAGGCCCTGTTTCTCGTCCAGGCGACCATGTTGTCGTTGACCCCTCTACCTGCTCCTCTCCCCGATGCCTTATACATTTTTCATATGTGCTTACTCTACAGTCTCTACTCGTTCGAGTACAAGTGGGTTCAGATGGGATGGCCCTTGCATCAACGACTCCAATATATGGAGTCCAACTGGCCTTATTTTCTCGGATTCGGGCTCCCGCTCAGCGTCATAACATACTGTCCCAGCGATTTTTTCATTTCCGGTTGTTTTTTCGCGATCGTGTTCCCACTCTTCATTATCGCCGGGAGTGAGGCGGAAGTTCTGACGGTGCCTGTCAAAAAGATGACCATATTTCGACTAGTCGTAAAAGCAAGCAATTTACTCTTCATGAGAATGGGAGGAGGTAGCGGTGGCAATAGTTCTTCCGCAAGTCAGAGACATCATCAACAACAGCAGCAATCGCCAAGTCACAGGGCTGCAGCAGCTACTAACGCCCGTCGCAGTAGATAGAGAAGAGATCGCCATTACAAAATTACTTTAATTATGCATATAAATGAAAATTCTGGAAGCACGAAGATTCCCACTCTAAAATTCCCACTACGAAGATTCCCACTCGAAGATTCCCACTGCGAAGATTCCCACCTACGAATTTTGCCACTGCGAAAACTCCCACTACGAAGACTACCACCTACGAAAATTGCCACCT
>JAQFYG010000087.1:0-54633 GCA_034694325.1 Entomobrya corticalis
CGGCATATTTGGCCAAGTGACTTTGATAAGCCCGTCAGGCTTAATACTCAGTGTTGTTATCTGAGCCCGACCATCATAAACCCCATCAATAAAAAACCAAGGAACCTTCATAATAATTAAATGTAGTGCCTGAACCTCGACACTTGGCTTCAAGACTGTGATGACGATGGTGAAACTCACGCAGGAAGTCGATTGCTTCATTTGTTACAGGTACGTAGACCTCAGCAAAACAGCAAAGCTTGAGTGACGCTTATATGGAAGCCTCAAGCAAGTTTTAAAGGTTTTTTCCATTTCTACTTTCTCTAATTAAAAAAGAATCTTTGGAATTTGCATTTTAAGATTACTTGAGTAAGACTTTCATGATGAAACTATGTAGAAAGTAAACTATAAGTTTACACACAAAAATCGTTACAGTTAGTTTCTATCCATGTCCGCTTGTCTGTCAAGACAAGAAAACTTTTTCGTTCTCTCAGAACACATTTCTGCTAACTTTACGTGTAATATATGCATTTAATCTATATTTTATAGTGTTTATACAGCAAGACTTTGCTTCGATTAGTATCCACCTACGTTGAAGTATTCGAGGCATTAATAATTTATAATGATCACATCTCTGTAAAAGCTTCAATGAATAATTCCGTCTTGATTAAAATACCCTTTTGACCTTCTTTTTATATTATGCAGACTGAATGTCAGAAATGTGATAGTCGTGGTCAGTCGCTGGTACGGGGGAATTCAGTTACATGGAGATCGCTTCAAACACATCAATAATGTTGCACGCCAAGCGCTTGTGGAGTTTGGGTTCGTTTCATCAACAGATGGAAAGAAAACTGATGACTCAAAGTCTAAGAAGGGCTCTGCTAAAAAGTGATATGCGTTTGTATATTCGTTATTCGGGGTAAATGGGAACAAAAACATTTACCATACACCTCCGCTCCGGTTCACTCTACGTTTTTTTGTTGTTTTTTTGACATTTTCTACATGATATTTTTTCTTGTGAAACAATTTACAGTCGGTATTTTTAGCTACAAGTTATTTGCAACGGAAATTGAATAAAATATTGATTTATTTCACATTTTAAGACGTTTCTATTTTTGTATTTTCTTACACAATCAACATCCTACGACAAGATCATATTGTACTTTTTGAACTTTTCTAAAGTATAAAAGTATATTTCAAATAAACTAGGCATGTTCAATAAAGTTCTAGTTGTCCTTCTAATCCTCGTAAACCTGATTTGATATCTGACAACTAGACCCCCCAAGTCTCTCGATCAATTTTGTAGAAAACCTGGCATTTAACTTTTTTGTCCAGTTAAACTTTCTTCTGTCAGCGTGCCACGAAATTTGGCCACCAAGAACTTGGCCGGTCCGCCTTTTGCCACTTGATTTGACAGTGCGGCGTAATTGACAAATTCAAATTGCTTTTGGTATGTGTTATTCTCTTTTGTTCAAGTTGGTAAGCGAAAGTATTGTAATTGTGGTGATTCCGCCGCAATGTGCCATCAAGGGGCCAACGGTGGACTGGCCAAGTTCTTTGTGACCAAAATACACTGCACCGACTGTCAGGCTTCTATAAATGATAAAGTTGGTTGGAATCAGCTAGTTAAAAGGCTTTGTCTGGAATCCACAATCCACTAGCAGGAAAAAGCTAATTCTGTTTATTGTCAAATGATTCTCACTCATTGTTGAAAAGTATTTTAATATCAAATGCGTAGGCCAAATGTAATCCTGTGAAGGCACCTGCTGCTAGCTCAAAATATCCACGTCCATACATTTTATCAAGATAACTTGTATTACAATCACAACATACAACAACAACGACAAAGAAATGGGTCCATATGTTCAATAATCCTAGTAAAAAGAAAAAAAGAGCGTTCTCTCCTGAGACTCAAATATATTTCGTGTTGTTTGCCTTCCAGAGAAGCAATGAAAGGAACACGTTGAATTATTGCATCAAACTCGACAGAAATGTAGAGCAATGGTAATATAATAAAAGGCAGTGGACACGAGTTGAATGAATGGGTAAACTTGCAGTATAAAAAAGTCCACAGTTTCCTGCCTGCAAAACACTACACAATTCTCATCATCTCTCCTTTACCATAATACTGTTTGATCCCCGAAGAAACGGAAAAGCTGTAAAACTTGTCGAACCATATTTTATGACTTACATACACACAAGAAAGCTCATACAACAAATATATCCGCTAAAAAGATACTAGGTGTTTTGGTGTGTGTCCTGTGGCGGAAAAGGTGAAAGCAGAGGATTTACGATGTGACGTTATGCAACAAAAATAAAAACTTGTTAGTTTTGTTGAGAGAAAACAAGACGAATTGGATGGTTGGATACTGGAATTTTGCTGGAGGACAAATGCACAAAAGAAATTTAAGCAAGACCTGAATTTAAAATATTGCTTGTCCCGACAAAAAAACGTTCAAGTAACATCGTTATTTACCACTCAAATGAGTGCATTGTCACAAGTGTATATATTTTGAAAGGATTGACGAGGATGGATGAGTTGGAATTGGAAAAGAAACAAGTGTTTATAATAATAATAATAATAATAATAATATGTCCGTAGTCCGTGCCGTGCATATATCTAGTACTTTAGGCCTAAATGTATTTCATTTTACCCAGAAAAATTTACCATAAATCTTTTGTATTTTCCCTGACATATATTTAGATGGAAAAGAAAGGTTGCTACCAATATACCTTTAAACGAGCACGTGTACCCGTGTACGTATACTAATGAAACCATTGGTATATATTTTTATATGTCCTTTAGCATTTTTATTCATGAATATCCGTTACGTGGGTGGTAAAAAGCAACAAATTTTCAGGAAACATTGCTTTAATTTGCAGTCGTAATAATAATAATAATATGGTGAAAGTACTTCAATCACTATTCATTTACTTTTATCAAATACAGAAACTTATCACGAATTAGATAAGTGTTTTACCGAAATAGAATAGAATTCATGAATAAATCAAGCGTTTACATTTAAAAGGCCAGATTATTGTCTTGTGATGCTGCACAAAACGTTTGTCGGACGGCAATTTGTGGTATTGTGTTTTGTGTGTATATTTGCACAATACCACTCATTGAGTTGTAATTTGGCACAATATCGCCCCCCTCAGCCCACACAGGCCATACATATCTCTATTTAGATTAAGATAATTGTATGCAACAGTAGCAATAATCATTCAATGTTATGTGTGTTATCCTTTTATTGCCCGCCGTTAGGTTTCACTTTTATGTTTGTAATTGTTACGTCATTGCAAGTGTCTCTTAGTCTACTGCATTGAATTTTATTTATCGTTAGTCGGAAATAAATTTTTTCTCATTCATCCATGATGCGATAGATGAAAGATCGTTGACGTGATGATGACAAAACTCGTTTCCTCTAAGAGCATTTACAGGTATTATTTTATTAGGCATGTTCTCATGTATTTAAATACACCGATTTATGAGACAAAGAAATTTAAGACAAGATGCTATTTTTTATACTAGAAATGCGATACGAAACGATGTCAGGCCTATTCAAGTGTGGTAACAAGATTAATTTGATTATTTTTATTAACCATGTAGTAAACCTATCCTAAAATCTCATGCTCTGTATCCCATACACATGATCTACAAAGTGCTATAAATATCCAGCATCATCTCTTATTTTTTTCAGACCAAGGCATATGCACTCAAACAGTCACCCGAAACCAGCATCTTACTTGATCTTGACTTCATGAAGACATCATCTTCTTTTCTCCCATGACGACGATGATTGTGTACGTTAACACTACCTACCAACCAAGACGGTGCACGTACTACATACAGCATCATCACATTGCATCCAGAGCTCTTTTTTCTTCTTTACAGACTCCTCCATCCATCTCCTCAAGGTGGCAATATACTCGTGGAAGGAGAAGGAAAGAGAAAACAGCCATATGGTGTTGAATGACAGCTGCTGGTGTTACTGGCGCTGTCTTCTTGACTATACACTTCTAGCCACCACCAACCAGGGTCTATAATAAGATCCTGCTGTTGCACCCCCATGTCATAATGGTAAGCGTACATTTAAGTTTTGTTGGTAGGAAACTTGTCAGAAGCAAAAAAGAAACCTATGCATTCATAATATGCCTACATTTATTAAATCCTAGGAGGAAACGAGGCATAAGTTATTGTTAAAAACTAGATAATATGCATAATAATATGATATAATAAATGCTCTACAAGTTACATCAAGTTCCGAATTTGAACAACTTTCTAGTGATGATGATGTGGAATATTTCAGCACATAATATCGCGTTGTACTTATGCATGAGCATTTCTATTGTTGCCTAGAGCAATGTTATTATCATGTGAACATGAAGTGATAATAGAAATATATTGAGTGCAAATGCCGATAAATAGCAATCTCGCACGATACACAAGTAAATATATACATTGTAATCGATATCTCCATACAAATACATAACCGAAAATACCGAAATATGCTTAGTGATATTATCATGATTACATAGTGCTTTACAGGATTTTTTCTTTAGATACTACGTAGAAAGTTCATGGGTGAAAGTTGTCTGGATGCACAAGAAAAAGTTACATTGCTATTGACTTTCCCGCAGAACGGTTTATTCTAGCGTTTCATTCTTTATCCAATATAGTCATAAATGTACTTTGTACTTTCTCCATGCTTTCTTTACAGGTCGGCAAGTCTACAAGCTACAAACCACAAAAAAATTTGAGCGTAGTAAGCTGATATAAACCACTTGGAGGGAGAAATATCAACCGGATGAATGAACCATTCACTTTGAATACGCTTTATGGGCGCATTAGTGTAATGGTACCTTTTATGCAGCCTTTAAATTATTGTAAATCTTTATCGGTCTTGGGAGGGACGTGACATCATTGTATGTTCATGAGTACCTCCTAGTTTGAAAGGAAAAAAGTGACTTTTTACTAGTTTCAAGAAAGGTCAGATGTCAATTGAATAAGTTGCAGGTGTGGAGTGGACTGAAATATGCTTGATGTAGTGAACGCTGACACTACTTTGTTGCAAAATGCAAAAATGGTAATGGTGCGTCGGGGTTGACTTTTTTTTTATGAAGTAGTTCTTATTCAGTTAGTTAGCTCCAAAGTAGGAAAAAGTAGGAGCCTTGAAGAATTGAAAAGTTTTCTCGCAATTCCCAAGAAGCTATATATTTTATTTGTTGTTATGCTCCTCTCTTGAAAATGTTTGCAACAACTGTGCTGCTGAGTGGTTGCACAACAAACTCTTGACTTTTTAAAGGTGGCACAGCAGGGTGGTTCATTTATGCAAGAAATTGCATGTGTTTAGTGTACTTATAATGAGTATAAAAATGCTTTAGAAAACGTAGTAGCCTCATGGGGAGAGGATTGCAAAACATGCAATTTTTGACAAATGTGCTTATTATATTATATAGGGTGTAAGTAAGCTACCGCTGCGGTTAAGTTCTCTAGCTAGAAAGAATGAAACCAAGGCTAGCGTAATGAAATTAATTACTGAGCATGCAAGTGAAAAGATGTGAATGATCTCTTTTCTTTCTATTGCGTGTGTAGCAAACATGTATTTTTAGACCGTAGATTGAGAGTGTATCTCTCACAAGCTGAGAATCAGACTTTTTACAATAAATTGCTACTGATGTATCTTTATCATGAAGCTTTTTGATAAAATTTTGTAGAAAATGGACAAACTTTCATTTGATGTTGTTTTGAATAATCGGTATGAAGACTTTGTTAATGATTACAAAACATGTAAAAATTAATTTACATGTAGAATAGAGAACGTTACAACGCGTCACACAGAAAGAAATTGATTTTTTATCGAAAATATTATTTTCATGGCTTTTGTCAACTATGAAGTTTCCGTGAGCTTTTACAAAAATAAAGCATTATTTTATACAGCAAGTACGATTACCAAGTACCCATCATGTTGTCTAACGATCAGAGTTTATTTGTCAAAATAAATTGCTTGTTTATGTTTTGCATATAAACGATGCAAATGTTACAATGCTTGTAGCATGTAATTTTAAACACGAAATTGCAAATGGTAATAAAATGAATCGAATAACTACAAAGTAGATATAATTGTATATACCCATTTCCCTTTCCTTTGACTAGCAGCATTGCAACATTTTACTTCCACTTTCACAAACTTTATGCACCATACACTACAAGATCCCCCACTCTCCATCTCCACCCGCCACTGCATTTATCATCATTGCCATCATTAACAGTCAGCATGACCATCACGAATATCCACAAGTTCAGTTTCATTCCAGCTTTGATAAATTCCTTTCATACACGAAACCAGCAATGTTGCCAATACACACAGGATGTTTTTAAGAATCCTTTTGATTTGCAAATGACGTTGCAAAAAATGCGCTTGGCAGCAGCAAACGCTGGATAGGGAATAGTTACAACAAAGGTATCAGTAGATGCAATCATCCGAAAAAACTACCTAATGTAGATATCGGCAATACACATTCATAGGTATATCATCAATTTCCAAGTTTGCTCCACAAAAACTCCAAGCATTGTTCTCATTCCATTCAAGAAACATTGGAGATTTGGAAGCATGCTTCCACATGCTGAGCGCTTTCCCCATAAAACCATTCTTCTTTTCTACGGCATGAATCGTTTTCCCTTGGAAAAATGCTAACTAATGGACACATTTAGTACATCTATCCGGTTACAGTGTTTCAACTAGAATGGAAAGTTTTATCCCAGCTATGCTCTTTTTCATACATAATAAGCATAACCAGTATTATGAGCACTACTGGTAGTTGAGATTCCAAGGCACTTTGTATGCTGACTAGAGAGAAAAGTCGGAGAAAAAATACAAGAGAATGAGTAAGAGAGCCAGTAGTGCGAGGAGAGAAAAAACGGTGAAAGAACTGGTAAAGCTCCTGCTGTTCCCAACACTGACTCATGCGCTCCTCATACAATCAATTGATTTTGGTGACGCTCGAACTTGCCTACATTTCTTTCTCAATTTTATAATGTCCTGTTATATATATATGATCAAGATATAGATGTTTTCTGTAAGTATGTATTCATTCATATATGTGCTGGTGTGTTTTTAAATGCAAACAGCTATAAAGCTTACATACACGTACATAATGTACCCAAAGATTTCTCTATAATTATAATGTCTGTTATAAGCATGTACTGAATTGCTGACGTTATTCCTCGCGTCCACCACCACCACTTTCAACTCAGCAGCAGCAGCAGGCCTACAACTTTGGAATACCAGCATATGTATGGAATAACAAAACATTCGACATATACTTACCATAATAATATCCGTCACAACAAGAGAGAAAAGCTTTTACCCAGCTCTCTCCACCAGAAAATGTTATGCGTTTACCTTTAGTTCCAGTCCAGTCCGTCTATCTGTAGATATTATTGTCTGTACTACTAAAACATAAGAAGTAACACAAGTCCTAGCACCGCAACGCTTTAATTCCAACGTGTCCCTGGAAAAAAATATAAGGCAGAAAATACATTGAAAACTCAACTTTCTGATTCGCTTACATGCTTTCCATGCTATTTTCTTTATGCTTACTTTTACACACCATAAATATTTATAAGAAAAAACGTACTTGTAGAAATTTTCTTTAAGGCATTTTATAAGAAAGGTACATAGTATATACCTCATTCATAGTTACTACCTCCTCCACCACCTTCACAATTATTACAGAGCCAGCAGCATCTTCTTATTTTTCTCTAAAAAATGAAAAAAAGTCCCTTCAAAAACAGGAAAAGGCATCACACCAACTAATATTCAAAGCCCTTCATCTCCTCAACTCTACTATTGCTGTCACGAGGTTCCTTTTCAACTTTTACCATTGAATTGACATTGCCGTGCATACAAAGAGAGGAAAAGCTAGAAAGGAAAAGTACCTTGTAGATTACATACTACATAGCAATATACCTAACAGACGATAAGAAAAGCACTACCAAAGCCTATACTTATCAGACCAAGACCAAAAGGGTTTTCATGGACATGAGGACATGGTGCTAAATACTAGTAGATATTACTACCACAACTACCCGATATACGGTGAAAGGATTGGAAAGTCAATGGAAAGACTGGAGTCGTATAGTAACATTGTAGAGAGAACAGTGCAATCATATTATTGGAAGAAAAATATCATTGTCGTGTACACATAAATATCTAGCATCACATTGTAGGTACTACATGGTATTACCATCCTATTATCACCATCATACCAGAGCAGCACAGCTAAAGTTATATTTATTATTACAAAAGGAAAAAAAGTCTCCTCAGTTCAGTCTCTCTCTCTCTTTTCTCTTGGTCTTCACATCGCATCACAGAGGCAGACTTACACACATAGTATGAACGTGAAGATCACAGAAACAGTTCTCAACTACAAACCAGAATATAGATAGGAGTACTCTGGTGAGGAATTGCTTTCTTTTTCCATCTAGTACAAAGTAAAGCATCAGCATCATCGTCGTCATCATCAGCAGCAGCACAACTGAGGACCACACTCTTTATTATTTCATCACTGAAACTAGTACTACGAACACTACGACTGTCATCTTTGATATCAACAGAATCGAGTGGAAAGTGCTTCACTACTTTCCTATCATCAGCGACAGAAGTATCACACACAGTTGTAGATTATAGATCTAATAATATAATTTATCACGTACATCATATATGTACACTGGAAAATAAAGAGATTCATTACTTTATCCCCAGTTTTGCAGTCAGTCAGTCAGTTGTTGCTGGAAAACTGAAAGAAAAAAGACACAATAGTACTGGGCTGCTCTTCACATTGAACAATTAAAAAAATAGTTTTCTGCAGCAAAAAAGAATAAACATTTTTTATAATTAACAGTTCTACGGATGGATATAAACTATGGGCAGCAAAATACTTTAGAATGGAGTAGTTGTCGAGAAATAAAGAGTTTTGATGGTAAACCAGTGAAGTAGTAAAAAAACTTGATAAGCTGACTTTAAAAATTCTTATTTTTAATAATGTGTTTGTAGTCGCTTTTCTCTCTTCAAATTTTAAAAAAGGGAATTTTTCTTCACATCTTCATAACAGCACACTTTAGTTTTACGTGTACTCAATTTTTTAATGTTAATTTTGTAAATTTTGTAGCACAATTTTAAAAGTTTCTACATTTGATACAAAATTATAGTAGTAGTCGCAGTATTATTCTTCCTTCCGTTACTCTATTTTGCAAATTTTGATTATTGATTGTTCAAAGTTTTATTACAGTTTTCCTGTTTTAATTGCAGTAATAGTGCCAAAAAATAGATCAAGTAATTCGTGATTACTGAATTGAAGATAAAGTATATATATATCGCATTGATTTAAGTACAGTTGTTTGCGTGGCATTGTGAACTTTGAAAGTGACTGTAAAAGTTGAAAGTTTATATTCACGGGAGAAAACACTATTCAAATTTTGTTTGCTGCTAGTTTCTTCATAAAATTAGCAGGGGGTAAAATCACACCCTACAACCTTATATTTTCTCACCAGTTTGGTTGATACTAGGCAATGAGGGATGAAGCATCATGCTGCTTGGACCGCAGCAGTAGATCGAGACCAAAGTCGGTTATCATTATCGCAATGGGGCAATGGTCAGCCCTTTCTATTCTTTCGTGTTTCCTACTAATTTCCGCTGTCATCCTGAGCCTTGGCCAGGCCGCTCCGGAAGTATTCACCAACTCATTTTTTGTTCGACTTAATGGAGATCATGGACATGAGGTGGCATCTCATATTGCTAAACGAAATGGATTTGAAAATCTTGGGCCGGTAAGCAATGACAAAGATATAGTAAAACAAAACAGAGTTTATTCCATGTACCCATGCACCTGAAGGAATTTCATTTTAATTACATTAAATAAGTACAGCTGCAAAATTAATACACATGTCTTATCATGCCCCTACATATGCCCTTCTAACAGATCTTGTAAATTTAAAACTTAGTTTATGTTACAAAGAACCATTTTAAATTTTAAAGGTTATGGGGTCAAAGTCTGAATTCCATTTCGTTCACCGAGGCTTGAACCATGCACGCACAAAACGAAGTGTTCCACATACTCGGCTGCTGAAAGCTGATCCTTTGGTAAGAACCTCCTAAAAGATCAAACTCATTATTATTATGGTTCATCTTTATGTGAAAACATCCGTTCATGCATTTATTATGAGTCTGTCTTTGAAGTGTTGAACTGTAAATTCTACGCTTGTAAACTTGGCTAAAGTTTGTGCATTCTTTTTTAGGTAAAATCTGCCGTTCAACAAAGTGGATTCCGTCGTGTAAAGCGAGGATTCAATCCTCTCAAAGTAGAGAATTTAGTGGCTGTACCGCTTAGACACAATGATCCTTCGGATCCATACTTCCCTTATCAATGGTACCTGGTAAGTTTACACATTTAGTAATTTCTACCACATTTTCAACACATTGTTAGCTTTTATGCACGTGCGGGCGGTAGAATAAATATCGATAATGCTAAAAATATATTGACATACCTATGTCCAATTTACCAAGTGGCAACATTAATTCGTGACATCATCAGTGACAGTGTTTCACTTTCATCGTTATTATATTGACATTTCGTTTAGGACTTGGCACCAACTAAATACTCCCATTTCATTGCATGTTATCTCTTCCATTAATATTTGCCTATATACCAAAAATGTAAATATGTGAACAAAACACTCTTCTTGTTTGCTAAAAAGCATCAATAATAATAAAAAGTAATATGTGTACGTTACATAAGTAGTAAAACGTCACACATCAGAGACAGGATGACACTTACTTTAGTTTATTCTACTCTTCTATATACATATTTTACTTTATTGGCGTTGTTTTAAAGTGCTACTTGTTCGGTTTTTAGTTTTTACTCGAGTGGTATGTAGAATCGGTGAGCACTATAAAAGTGTCATTGTCAGGCTTAACCCACTTCTTTAAAAGTGAAGAGGGATAATAATAGCGATTTTTCCAAGGGATGAAGGGTTTATCAAGATATTTTCCTTACTAAAGAAGAAATAACGTTATTATGTATGTAGGTAGAACACACAATACTATCTTCTCCACACATGTCATGATTACGTTTGTTCAGTTTGGATTGGATTCCATGTGTAAGCTCAGGCACAGTTACATTAGACTCAAAGAAAATCTTTTTGTTTCAAAGCAATGTCTTCTAATCTGTATACGTGATGTGATGGCTTCCCATTCAGCGTATCTCATTTCGGAATACACAACAACATCCTCTTTGCATGATGAAAGTACATATTAAAAGCAGCAAAGTTCGAGAACCGTTAAGAAGGAAGCTGCGATGATGACGCCAGTAGTACAAAGAAGGCAGTGAAATAAGCTTTCTCCTAACAACATAATCATTATCATCATGTTCAACGACGTCGTAAGAGGAGAAAACCTATCTTCTACAAAAACCCCTCTGCACCAGCCATCTCAATATACTACATTCATTCACCACCATTATCATCATTAGTATCGCATTAACTCAACGAATCTCTCTATTTTCTCCATTAAACCAGACCAGAGCAAAAGTCGTATATTCAGTATCTTACTCATTATATTCTTAGTTTCAAATTATACCAGACTTGATTGCTGGAAGCAAAAAAATAATGTCTGATCCTTAGACGTTCCACTTTTGCATGCTTGAGTGAGGTGAACCGTAAGAAATTACATGGAATTTTGAAATTAATACTTACAACACTTGACTTTATACACAATTTACTAATGTTATTCTATCGTCACAAGTTTTTTCATAATTCTATTCATATCCACTCTATTAATTTGAATATAATATGAGAATATTGAAGTATGGTAAAATATAATGTACATTTGAGAAGCTTCCTATTATTATTATTATTACGAAGTAAACACAATCATAATGCAATCTGGTTAGACGTAACTCGCTTGTAAGAGTTTTCTTTTTGATGGGATATTCTTTGGGCTATAGACGGACAAACACTTCATGCATACTGCATAAGCCAATGCAGTTAAGGCATGAAGAGAATAAATTCTATGAAAATGTAAGGAACGTTAGTTGACATATATGTAGAGATGAATACTCTATGAATAAAGCTTTAAGCTTTTTGTTGGATGTAGTGTCGTATTATCTTTTATTGTACGTTCAGTTGAGTCAAGTGAAAGCTCATGTATCATATATTTCATTCATGCGTAATATATTGCTGGGGCTCCTTATCGCTCCTTCGATATCCCTTTTCTCAAGTCTTGTTTCTATTCTATACTTTCTATACTCTGCTTGTCTGCTATTGTCTTTTCCAAATTCAAGGAACTTCTTTCTTTTAAGTATGCTCTGGTATTCATTACTACTGTGCTGTAGGCAAAGCGTCAGTAAATATTGATTCAAGTATGTTTGTCCGTCTGTCTAACCAAAATATTTCTTTTTATCATCTCCATCGTCTTATTTCTCTATCTTTCAAATAAACTATAAGTTTTGGCTATATTTTATCCAAGTTTGTTCATATCTTACACGTCCCAACGGAATCCCTGAAAATTCGGAATGTTGTTGCATATCGCGTTGAAATATTCTCTAGGTGGATTATCATGTACCTACATGCACAATAGAATATTATAATCCAAACTACACACAAGTATATTCATATTCATACATTGTTATTCACACGCAACATATAGACAAGCTTACATGTTTATAGTTCATATTCTGACATCATCTTTTTTCCCAACAGCTAAACTAGTTTTTGATCAAGTCCTCCAAAAGATTTTCTCTACTTTTCAGATCCCCTGAGCATTATGGGATTTCTTGCCTGGGAGAAAGGCAAGGAGATGTAGCAAGGTTCATTAGATTTGCTTCTTATTTTTGATGGGAATCAAATTTTTGATAGGTATGGCGTGAGTAAACTTTATAAGAATGATAGAAAGATACATAGTATGGAAGGGATTTTTTATGAGTAAAAATAATGAAATTTTGTCGTTAGAACCATCAAGGCTTAAACCAAAAATACGTTTTTCTCGATGCTACTACGGTTGTTCCATTTACACCACTTTGTGTAGTAGTTAAATTTTTATCTTTTAACTAGAGTTGCATTAAATGAAACAGTGTAAAATATGGAAAGAAGTTTGTCTCTAGAAGGACGAAAAATATTTTTTCCATTCAGACAAGTGTCTCTGTCTCAAGAGATGTTGACACGGAATGATGGAAGTTTGTATGTGGCATATGGAATTCTACAAAATGGTACAGATTTCAACAACAATGTAAGACCACCATTTTTGAATATTTGGTCTGACATTCAATTTGTCTTCCTACTAAACCATCATAAGAAGAGAAATTGTAGGTCTTGGGTATGAGCATCACGATTCTCAATCACCTTTTCAATGTTAAATCGAGGTTACATGCCCAATATGTATTGAGACTTTGAGACTCGTTAGAAGTTATTGTCATCGAATTGAAATAAAATGTACCCAAAAGCAAGAAAATGTTTGAATTTTTTTATGGTGAAAACAACTTTCTCCATTTTATGTGCTAAAAATTGTATTAAACAACCAAAATGAGAAAATAAGATATTTTATGTGCTCTATTTGGGCAACACAAAAACCCTTCAAGCATTACAACCAATTTAAAGCGACATATAATGAAGATTTACTGTAATTTCACAAATGACCTAGGTATTAAATTGAATTTGTGTTTTGCAAAATACGAAAAACACTTTAATGATACTGCGCATATTATTATTTTATTACAAAGTGGGATAAGTGTAGGTTCTCGTCTGTTGAAAAGGTATTTTTCTATTCATTTATCATTTCTAATAAAAAGTTTAATTTTGCTTTTGCAAAGACATGGCATTTTGGATAGTGGTGTATGTACACAGTAAAATGAAAATGGATTCACAAAAAACGGAATGGGTTATTACAAAATGAAGATTGTTGTAAGCTTGCCAGAAATATTTATTTTTTGTTCAAAAAATCATAGAACCAAACAATTTTCTTCCAAATGGTTATAAATAAGTAGTGAGGAGAAAGAGCCAGAGATATGCTTAATAAACCAATACAATAGAACTCTTACATTTTCTTTAGATTTCGTTTCTTTGCTTATGCATATGAATATTACAAGATATGCTTTCTCCCATTTCAATTGTTATATATTTGCCCATCTGTGCAAGAAAACTGGAATTTATTTCACAGCAGGATATATACTACTTATTTCGCTTATAAATTGGTGAAAGCTCTTTTCAAAATAATGACGTGTAATTCATATGTAGAGTTTTGATATACATTTTTCATGCTTGAAGTAAGTGCAGCAATAATACAGCATGAATTGCCTTATGCATTGTAGTTTACGGGGTTAATAATGCAATTTGGCAAAAGAAATGAGGATATATCCAGTTTTTTTAGACACTTTCAAGGAACGTGGAATAAGAGCACATAACTAGCAATTCTAGCAAAAAAAGGCTATCTACATAGTAAAAAAGCATGCATGCATGCATATCCTTCTTTCTTGTCTTTTTTTTTGCAAAAGTCTCCCATTTTCTCGGTAGAAAGCAACCATACCACTAGAATCTACGTCTACTTCACGCTGACGTCTACAAGTAGAGCTTGGCGTGGGGCGTAAAAGTAGCAGAGTAAAAGCAAGCAGTTGATGAACACGATGGCATGATGGTGTGTGGTGGTGGTAGTAGTAGTAGTGGCCGCAGCTGCCAAAATTACTAACCATTTTCCTTTTTTATGTGAATCTCTGATAAAACTAGAGTATTTATGTAAAGATGTTAGTTGGACTGTTGTTTGTTGCGGGCATATGTGGAGACACTGTATAACAAGTTGTAATTTCTCCCACCATTTTTTTCTCTTCTTTTGATTCTGTCTTTGATTGTCGTCATTCTCTATTTCTCTCTTATTTTTTTGCTGGACTCTTTTGGGTGACGGACACATCACTAGAGAAGAAACACGGATATGACGTGACACTTGAGTGACTGTATCATTCAGTTTAGCTAGTCAACTAGAACGGAAATAAAAAATGTCATTACTTATTACGAAAAAATGTTATATATGGCGACTATTGTATGGAAAGAGTGAATTGAAGGCAAAATGGCGAACGTGCGATGTGTTCGTGCACGATATGAGTAGAAGTTTTTTATTTTATTATTATTGCAAGCTTTAGCAATGACTCCTCGACCTTGCTCGTCGTAAAATAGGAGCAAGTAATGAATGTGACAGGATTTATATGAAATTATTTAGGAGAAAAACATGTAAATGTATCTACATTACATTTTTATATGACAATAACACTTTATTCTTAGATTTTTTGTGAAAGCTTTCATTTTTAAGACACGAACACACACATAGTCACAATATTATATTGTAATCTTTGTCGCTTGAGAAAGAATTGTCATTTGAGCATTTAGTTGTCAGCTTACTAAAAAAATTGCTAGAAATTTGTCGCTCGCTACTCGCTGCCTCTTTGTTGAGTGCAAATATTATTATCAGGATTGCAGCATATAAGCAACAGGAGTAGCAGCACACACCATCATAATTCGATGTCAATGCCAAATGAGACTCGGGCGTAATCCCTCTTTTGATCAATAACAGGAAAGTGGTGTGCAATTATTTATGTCTTGCTACTTGCATGTCTACTTTCATTCACATATTGTGTTATATAAAAAAAAGTATAAAAATGCATCTATTACATTCACTTGAGTGTATAGATGGTTGTTTTTGTGTAGCTTGAAGGCTAGCCGTTGGGCTATTATTCACTGTCCTTTTAGGTTTTTTTTTCTTCTCTTGTTCCTCCCATCCTTTCGTGTAATAACTTGGGCGAAAATCTTTTGCTCGTGTGTGTGGAATAAAGGGAAAATTTCATTTTTGTTCAAGACTTTCTGCAAATATAAGTAAGCAGTTTTCCATGTATTTTGACAACATGTATTATTAATAATGAATATTTTGAGGTAGCCTTAAGCATTTATGTATGCATGTCTTCCCAACAAGTCATCTCCTATTCTTGGAAAACTTGCTGTAATTTTGAGTGAGCACTTTTCTTCACTATTCATGATAGAAGCTGCTACAACTCGCCATGATTTTCTTAATTTGATTGTGGCAACTGAATGAAAAGGGAAATGTACCGTTTTCCCCTTATTGCAGCTTGCTTCTTTCTTTGTAAAACTGTATAGCATCAAAAGTAATTTATTTACAGGATTCCAGGTTTTCATACTAGGAAAATTGGGTGAAAAGTCGCAGTGGTATATATAGGATTGCTATTTATCAATACGATATGGCACAGATCATATGTAGAAAGATTCGCAACATGTTTCATTTATCTGATATATTTTTTGGAATACGTGCCAAAAAATTGGCAAACTGCGATGAGACAACGTTTCGTATAAAAGCATCCCTTGAAGCAACAGTTTTATGTAGCACGCCATTATTAGTACCAAATATAAATGGAGTTTTCCCTCCAGCAAACTAGAACACGTCATAAACAGCCAGGTTCTAGTGCTGGATATTATATCAATGTCTAAAATCGTAATCCTCGCTACAACTTTTAGTGCCTGTAAGAGAAAGCATCATATTCATTTCAATGTAAAGATGATGCGCTTGTTTTTGGGTAAAGCTTTTGAATAGGCATTTTAATTCCCGTGATATCTCCATTTTTGCATGATGTTTTTTTTTGCCATGAGATATCTCTTCTGTCAATGTCGTTTTTACGAAATTGAACATCATAAAAGGTTTATAAGCGTCAGATTTCAAGATATTCTGCTATAATAGAACATGTTTTCAAGCTGGAGTTTTTTAAGACATCAGTATAAAGTGTAAATATTTGTATGTCTAGTGAAGGTGAAGTAAAAGTAAGTGGGAGTGAAAGGGGTGGAAAACGGAACAGGGAGGTAAAATGAAGGCTTAACGTTGAACTAAACAATTCGCAGTAAATGTATATGTTGCTCCATAAGTAAAACTTGTGTCTTCCGCTGTGAAGGGTAATATATAGTATGTAAAAAAAAATAAACGACCGTGATCTCTGTTCTCTATATACTAACAGCATAGTTATCAGAAAATAAAGTAAAATATACATATATTTTTCTAGCAACAACAAAGTGTTATACTGAATTAACGGTTACCAGCTATCAAGTTACCTATTTCTTGTACATTTCTATATGAACTTGTAGTAACATGAGAAGATGAGAAGACAAAAGATAAAGCAGGGAATAGGTAGAGAAAAAAACTTTCTACTTTCTGCTTTTAAAAATATTGACGAAAAACGGAGATTGGTAGATTTCTCTTGGGTCGCTCCATTTTTCTTCGCTTTCCCTTCATTTTATGACTCAAGGAAAAGGATGTGGATAAGCATAATATTATACATGTCTATCATACAATGTTACAAGAAAAGTGCTTTTTACGTGGGTTTCAATGCAAGCGAAAAGATGTTGAGCAAAAAAGTTGAGTTTTTTTTCCTTGGATGAATAAAAGAAGACAAGGAAGAAGGATATATGCGGTTTGGCGTTATTGCCTGTTGCCTTTTCTTTTAGCTTCTGTGTTTTCTTTATTATCAACCAGAGAGGAAAAGAGCTGACGGAAAAGATGGTATTATTCCTATTCATTCTACTTTTTATTTTTGTATGTGTCTTGGTTTGGTTGCAAATTTCCTCCTAACGATTATTATTTTGACGATGATTGGTAAACATTTAATATACGAGGAAAATAATATATAAAAAATGTATATTTGTGAACAGATGTGCGCAATTTGACATTTGATAAATAATGTCTTTGTCTATCCAGCAACCGTGAATCCGCTCAAGACCAGCTCACAATAATAAACTTGTATGGTCGCATTTCTCCCTTGCAAATAAAAATTGAGCAAAAAGAAAATAATAAAAACTTGAGTTTTGTGGGCTCATGCATAAATTACTTTTCCTGCTCTCTCTGTCTTTCACAAAGAAAGAAAAGAGAGAAAGAAAAAAAGGAGAACGCAAAGAATATTAGTTTCTTTATGAAGATGATAAAGACGAAAGAAGGAGATGAAAACCACTAAATCTATATTTAGTTTAGTATGTAGCTTTTGTATGTGTGTGATCACCCCCAAGAAAGCATTTTTCGTATTTGGCAAGAAATAATTCAATGTTTGTTTACTTTCCTAGAAAGCTTTCATCATTTTCATCCGTTTTATTGAAATGTATTTTCCTATAATATGTTCCTGTAAACAATATAGTAATGGTATGATATACAATGATAACAAATGACTTTTAGATTTTAATTTCCTCTCTTTTCAATATTTAACCATCCCACGCAGAATAATATGCGGTGACTTTTTGTGAAGCACAAAAAATGGTATTGGAGTAGTAATACAGGTGGTTTTTTGTATACCACATCAAAAATCAATTTGTTAATGAAAGTACAGTACATACGTTACAAAAATGTACACTGAAAAGAATCCCGAGTAACAAAAGATTGAAATGTTCATGTGTAAATACAACGTGACTTTCATCTACTTTTTTTATTTAAAATATATATTAAAATCAATTTTCATTTGATTATTATTGCTGTAAGTCTTCATGTTCAAAACAATTTTTAGGACATTGTCGTGTTTTACAATTTGTCGTAGTTTTACTCATCCATGAAATATGATATTTTGTTTTGCTTTCACTCTATTTATTGCACAAATATTAGGAAACTCCCAGTTTTTGTCTTCTATCCAAAAAAACAATTTCAATCGATTAGAATTACAAGTCAAAATGAAATTTTACATAGAATACATGGAATATCTTTATTTATGCACTCTATTTCCTATAAATAATAGCATATCTTGTTTTGATGATTCGACAGGAGCTTTTTACTAGCAAAAACAAAAATCATTTCGAGGGATACAAATTTGAATTTACGTAACGAATAAAATTAAGCAAAACACGTAGTAATTTTTTATATAAAGCTTATACATACACCATTCCAAATTTATATACCAAAGTTTTTGCTTTTATAGATAAATTTTCTGAAACTCGAGAATCATTAATTCAGTTCTCAGTCCTGAAATTGCAAATGCCTAAATTATATCACTGAACGTGATAGTGATGGCACTACAGAGACGAAGGGAAAAGCTTTTGATTACAAAGCAAAAGTTTATCAATAGGATGCACGCCGCAACGCCCCTACATTTCCATATGGATGATGTAAATCGGCGAGATACGCCTTCGTCTCTTCATCATAATCAGTGACAAAAGACAAGAATTCTATATTACACGGTTTGAAAAGAAAGAGCTAACTAGATTGGTGATGCTATGAAGTAAAAGGGCTTTCGAAAAAAGAATGAAACTATATAGAAAAGCAGAATTTTAACCAGTTTACATTCATCTTGTGAATGAGTTTCACCACTAAAATAATGAACCATTGTAATTTCTACATTTGCATTTCCAAAAGTCAAAAACAGGTAATTAATGCTAAATGACCTACGCTGATGTTCTGATGTTTGTACATCACCACACTTTAGTTAGTTGTACCTTGTTTGATTCGGCAAACGACAAGGGAGTTGTCCTCTATAGATTCAGGGTGTAGATATTGACTGTTTGTTGATATTTTGTTTAGTTTAGACAGTGTTGGTAGAGTCTCAAATTTCTGATTTAAATTAGAAATAGTTTTAACTAGAACCCTGTTTCTGTAAATGTTTGATAAAAAATTCAAAAGAAAGTACACAGTATGATTGGCCAATCAGATGAAAGAACGAGATTGCTTCGATTTCGAAAAGAAATGATTGCAACAAGGAAGTTATTTGGATTAGGAAATCCGGTTTTGACATCCGACAAGAAAGGAAATTTTGAAATCCGTTTTAAGTTATTGTAAAGTTTATTTTAACATAGACCTTATGAAGACTAGTTAGGTTGTTTGTATAAACAATGTGAAAAAATATATGCATATGCATCTTTGTATGTACATTAAGTATGCGTATTATCTTTCGAGGTCACCTTCAATGGCATACTTGAAAAAATAAGAAAGAGAAAAGAGATATAACCTCTACAAAGCAGTATACAAACAGAAGAGATCAGTAAGAAACGACTGTAAAAGCGAGCATTGAAGTTTATAATGAGGACCGTTATTCTCTTTTTTGGACTGCTCAAGGACTTTCTGAGACAAATCAAATTTTCTTAAATCTTTGATTTGATTTGGGTTGAACGGTGAGATGAATAAGAAGACACTTTCCATCCCTGTGAAAATTGTGCTATTTTCAGCTAGTAAATAAGCATCTTATGGCTTTACATACAAAAACCTGAAATAATAATCCTCCTGGTATGTGTCACGCATGGCAAAATATATTGCGGTACACGGAGAAAGCTCTTGGCTTGATTATAGCAGTCTATTATAAACAACAAGACAGGCAGGCTTGCTGGTTGGATGCTGGGGGATCCTGCAAACGCGTCCTTGTAATATTAAGAGCTCGTCATGCAGTACACGGGATAATAAAGTTACGTCAATCAAAACGAGAAAATCTGAAATGAATGAGACAAAGAAAGTAAAGTCTTTGAGATTATATAGAGTGTATACTAATACTCAAGTAGATATAAAGGTTATGCAATTTATTTGCCTGTTTTAGCACTATTTTCCATAAACTGGTTCTAAAGAAGCAGCTTGTGGTTATGGTCTGGTTGGTTTTGGTTTCGTTGTAGTAAATCTGAATAAAGCGTCTTATTATTGTCAGCTAGACGTTCTTGGAATGATGCTTGTTCTGTGTGGGCAAAAAGATTTTGCCTAATTTTAATATGACACTATTTGAGTATATATATAGATGTATTTGCTTGACATGGATTTCAAGAAGCGTAAGTAAATAAAATACAGGATTCATCATCATGGTGGTGGTGGTACGCTTGGATAACTGGTATTTGTAGTTATTTTAGTCACATCCTAGTCAATTGCATTCATGCAGGCTGACAGCTCGTTGAACCGAGAAGTGTGATTTGGAACATTATGTTTGGAAGGATAATTGAGGGGACAAGTATGGAGAAACGGTTACATGGTTGTATTTATTTTAGGAAACCATCGGAAAATGACAGCAAATACTTGAAGTGGTTATTAGATTTGTCTCTTATCTGGAGTGTGTGTGGATGGATAATAACTTTTACTGATGTTTGTGAGGGAGGATTAATTTAATAGATTATTAATGATTAAAGGACAATTCAGAATTTGATGGAAAAGAAGATGCGTCACTAGTCACTTGCAGAGTTTATTTGTTTGTGCAATGCAGATAGAGGTTAGTTTGGAGGAACTGGCAATTAAAAGAGAGCCATTAAATTTTGATGACAAACAGTTATCAACGTCAGCATATTGTTTTCTTAAAACTGAATTTGCAAACTTTGTCAGATGAATAGAACTTTAACATTTCTTGCGCCACAGATTAATTAGTTTAACAGAAATCAAATGATGGAGAGTGTTGTTTCTGTTGTCAAAAACAGTTGTCCTAATTAAATATATTTCGTCATATTATTCTCACGTAATAAATTGGTATGTTTAACATTTAACATTTCGAGATTCTTAAATATTAACCTTTTCAAAGGATCACAATAATGCGTGAAAGTTGATGTTGAACAGCATAGTTGTTTACATGAAATAGGTTTATTTATGAAACATGAAACACGCGTCTATTTTTTAAAGCTATACCTACTTGTTTACTACATAAAATACAAGGAAAATGGAAATATTATAGACGTTTAGATGTAAGGTTTTTAGGTTGACAGGCTACGTTTCTCTTTCTGAAATGTGCCCAAAGGTAATTCCACTTTTACTTTTTGAAAAGAAGCTTTCTGATTCGTAGGTGGCAAGCACATTCCATTAGAATATTAAAAACGATGAGATTCAAAAGCATATTATTATTCAAATTAGGCAGTTGATGAAAGAGAAAACAACTAGAGAATTTATTTTCCAACTTGAATTTATGCGAAACCGACACAACCATGAAAAGTGTAGTGGAAAATATAATGGGCTCCTTGTTTTCAAAAGCACACTGCTGAAAAGTTTTGTGTAAACAAACATGTAAGATTACCTAAGCATATGCTCTTCTTTTTTTATCCTCTTTCAGAAAAACACGGGGCAAAATGGAGGCAAGCCAAAGTTGGACTTGAATGTGGAAGCAGCATGGGCCCAAGGCATCACTGGGAAGAATGTGACGACTGCTATTATGGACGATGGGGTGGACTACATGCATCCAGATCTCAAATTTAATTACGTAAGTAGTTTATGTCCATGAAAATACAGTACAAGTACTTTCTCTTGCTCTCTGGTAGTTTTATTTTGTCAATGAGCCTGGATTATTTGTTCACTTTTGCATAATATTCTCCAGCTACTAGCTTTTCACTTGTCTGAAAATAGAATTTTTGATTGAAAGTTTGAATTATATTACGAAATCAATCTGTGTAATTGTATACACTCGTACTAGTAGGCCGCAGGCTGGATTACAGTTAGATTGAAAATAATTTACAGACATGTTCTTTACGTAGTTTAGTCACATCCTAATTAATTTTAACGAAGTCAGAAGTACGAAACAGATTTTTTGACACGCTGTCATGTCTAGAGAAAAAAAAATGTCCATAGCTCTTTCTATTTTATCTGTCCAGTTTTTCATCTGGTAGAAAAAAAACAGTTTTTTCGCACAGAAACATGGGGTTATTATCACTTACTATTAGTTTCAGTCGGAAAAGGCACGAACATGCAAACGCGAGAAATAATTGGTTTACTTTGACACGAAAAGATATAGAATGTAAATCTTCTTTTTATGGCTGTAGCTCAAGTAAATGAATATATTCCATGAAACCAAGTTACATGTGTTCCTAAATAATGTTTTTAGTTTTCATTCAAAAACTTTGAATGCTATTTTTTATCTCACGATCCCGTATCGTATCTTCAGAGTTTTAAGCGAATGCCTAAATCCCGTGTGTACCAATTTCACGCTTTTGTTGTTCATTTCGTAACGAGTTTTAAATCTCTTCGTTATCTCACCTCATGTTCATTTCATGCATTTGCTTACTTTTTAATTTACTATTTTTTCCAGTTATCGACAAAAAATGTAGCAACTATATGTTGTTTTCACAGTAGCTAACTTTATTTTGTATTTACCTACTTTCGTAAACAAAATAAGTAAAAAAAGAAGATTTGAATAGAATCCTCTCTGCGTGTTCAAAACAACATTTCATAGGAAGCATCGTATTTATAGTATTTCATCATGTTATAGCTTTTTTAGTGACGCTGCAGGTGATAAATATATTCAAGTCAAAGCGTCATGCTCATGTTTGATCTTTTTGCTCATATTCTCAAGCAGATCCATAACAATAGTACATTTTTTCCGGTAGTTCAATTAACACAGCTGGATGCATTCATGATGATTATGCCGAGACGATGACTACTTCACAAAAATCCCTCTGAGTCTAATAAAATCTATTTGTCGTTAATGATGAAAGTCGTCTGCAAATGACCTAAATAGGTTTTCACCGGAAATTTTTCATTTTGTGAAATAGATCAAGATCAAAGCACTGTTGAATTTAATCGGTAAAAAGCTAATTTTTTCTTTTTTCTTTTTTCTTTTTATAGAACGCAAAGGCCAGTTACGACTTTAGCAGTAACGACCCGTATCCATATCCAAGATACACTGACGACTGGTTTAACAGGTAAACACTTATGCCCTCTATTTACAAAATAATATGTATGTACTTTTGCTATTTATTTCTCTATTGCAAACACTTTAAATCAAAGAAAAAATGTCCTTCCAGCTACAGATTATGTCATCATTTATCACACATTCAAGGACACACGATGACTAAAGTTCAATTATGAAGCATATTTGTCTCATCATATAGGCTCTAGAACATTACAGAAAGCTACTACTTTGTTTCACGATATCATACCACCACCACCAAAATTGTGTGAAACCATGTTATTACGGTGATCGATCAAGTCTCAACAAACTAAATTTCTGTCACGATGAATATAATAATTGAAACGGATTTATTCTGCATGAGTATTAAGCTGGAGAAAGCAATAAGCATATTACTATAAATTATAGCTTTACGCTGACATGTCATGTTATAGCACACCGTTTTTATGCATTTTAATAAACGTGCATTTTACAATGTGCAGTAGCATGGGTTTTTTGCATGCAAAATTGTTAATATTTCTCGTTCTTTTCTTTATGTGCACTCAACACTGATACAAAATGTATTATATGTACTGAGCTTAAAAATTAAATATAATATATAATTCAAGTATCGCTATTTTACGCTTTACGTTATATATTATGCCACTTTTTATATAACAAAGCAAATAAAATTACAACACTATTTGATTATTCAATAGAATATTTGTTCAATATTTATGCTGAATTTGCATATTTTATTGATTTAATGACGCGTTCATGCAATGCTACATTTCCTTTTAATTTCCTTTATTAAACTAGAGTTTTGTTGAAAGGCTGTAATAACTTTTATATACTCCACGATGTATTCATCAACTTATAGCATCAATTCAATACTTGTAACACGGGCAGACTTATAAAACTATTAAAAATTGAATAGTACAGAATAGGTGAAAGTTAATATATGACGAAGCCTTTGAGAAACCTTAGTACTTATTTATTCATGAGGCAAGGCAATAATAGTGCAGATACTTATAGGAAAATGAGATTTGTGTCAAGTAGGAGGGATACAAGTTTTAACATTTTAATCGTGCCGTCAAGTGGATATTATTTTCTAAAGCGAAAAAAAACAAGTGCTTGAAACGTCTGACTATTTGCCATTTTCATTTTTTGTTGCGTCAGAAGCTTTTGTGAGTCGAGTACTATTAAATATGAAATGAGGGTAATATTATGTCAGAAAATTTTTTGATGGTGCAGTTCATGCTTTCCTTTTCAGAGAAAGTACGATTTATTTCTGAAAAGCTTTGTGAGAATCGCAAATATAGAAATGCCCCACTTTTGGTAATAATGATATTAAAGCGTAGATTATTTTATTTTAGTCTGTTATTAAAAAGCTGTAGGTTTTAAGATAAGCGCAAGCAAAAATATTACTGATATATTAATAAACATGAAAGTCAGCTATAATCACTAGGTTCAGTCGCTTCTGTCCTGATTAAACCTTCAAAGCCGATTTTGCAGTTTGTTAAACAGGCTATTAAGGTAAATTTGGCAGGTTATGGACTTTTATCCTGATAAAAATCAACAATCACATATGTACCTATAACGCAATTTATTACAATCGATATATTTGAGCAGCATGTAATTTTAATACCTTTTCATAGACTTTATCAAAAATAAAATATTTTCCAAGAGAATGACTTTCTAAAGTAGAAAATCGGCTTTTACCTGCTGACTGATTCCGTTAAAAATTCAAAGAGAATCTAAAATTGTGTGTACCCAGTAGAATTTTTAGTCAGTCATCCATATTAAAATCGGATTTTAACGTACTTACAAGAATATGTGTTCGTAGTACATGACATCACCATTATCGAAAAGACTTTTGTCAAAGTGGGTTTTTGGTGGCATTAAGCCCATTACATTTTGACATGAGCTCTTATCTTTCACCAACAACTCAAAACTTTTCTCATCATTTATTTCATAAATTTTTTATCTGTTATATGTTGGAATGAAATTGTAACTTTGCTGGTAAATGCAGATAGGTATGTACATTGATTCCCTTGGTGGATTTTATGAGTGTTCTTATCACAATGAGTGGTGCTACTTGGAAGGGTAAAAAAGTCCACTTTTGTAAAGCCACCACTACTATAAAATTATAAGAACTTACAGTCTCCACCATTTTTAGATACATTGTAAAACCCAACTTTTTAGTTTGGTGATGTGATAATGATATGATACAATCAAGTTCTCATCAACCATCTGAGCACTACTTTTACCATTCTCACATTGCAAAATTGGCAAAGTGTGGAAACTGTGGAATTTTTTTCACCAAATACATACTCCCTTGTGGAAGATAAATTTTTAAGATACGTGTAACAAATGATATGGTAGTGGGTAATGTGAGATGAAGTGCAGTACTGGGCCCCCCTTGCATTTTATCCACAATCTACACCCACTTTCTCCAGAGTCGGTTTAATTTTTAAGTAGCGTCATTTATTATAAGTAGATCCAACTCACGTAAGATGTTTTTCTAACGATATCTCTCCAACAAATTCCCAACTGTAATTATTGTTGCTACTCATGAACATTGTGTGCTGCTGCACATGGAGTCATTTAAATAATTCGTTGGTACTTGCCGTTTAATATTTGATTTTAATTGCTGATTCCACACGTTTATAATATGTTGTCTGTTGTTTGTTGAAACGTGAATTTTTTACTGAGTAGCAAACATTATTACTGTTGGGGCGTAGTTAATATATCATAATTGCATAAGTTTGTATGCTACATTGATAATACTACTATATATTGTATCATAATAAAAGTCCACTGCTTGTGGGTTGTATTGTATTCGTGACAAAGCAATAATAATACAAAAGTAATTATATTTTTTGATAAAACATTACGATTACGAGTTAGCAAGCGATGTAAAGCATTTATTGAGCCTCGTAAAAACGGCAGTCGTCGTTATTTATGTCGATTATAAAACTACACGTAAACATTTAGTTCCGACTTGCAATTACATATTCACTTTATTCAAATGTAGCCATATGCTCATTTCAGAGAAAGCAGTCCATAGCTTGCGTGGAGTCGATAGTTGTTGTACGAATTCCACCAACAAAAGAACGCTTTGAGGTTTTATTTATATGTAATAGCTTTTACGTTTACTTTGATCACACGGGAAACAATAGAAAGGTAGAATCGCAAAGGTGTGTGTGGTGGGGAAATGGAAATTATTATTTATCTAACGGAACCTGTTCGTTGGTTTTGTACTATCCGTCGTCGTTTTATTGTGTAGTCTCGTGATTATCATATTTCGTAGCCGCCTTCAAAGAGATGTTATGTCTCCTGCTGTAGATGCAACCGACTTTATCATCAAATCTCTAATCCTATGTGGGATTAGTGGTTTCATTAGAACAGACTGAATACTGATGACGGTTGTGTGATGAAGTGTTTTTCTATTTAGTGTATTTAGACTTTTTAGAATATATGAGACAAGAACAAAATCATGCGGATGAGGTTAAACAAATATGTCATTATTTCCAAAGTCTGTATTCATTCCAGGTCCAATTTCGTTTTTGACTGAGGCGGATTTTGAAACACAACTGCATAAAGCAGGTTTTCAATGTCGAACAAATATGAATAATGTTTGACGAGCAAATGTTATTGGGGGATTGTGAGAATATATTTTGCTGATATTTAGATCTGTGTACAAATCTTTAGGTTAAAGGTCATGCCATTAAAAAGTACAAGTTGTACTAAAGCCTTACCCCAGAGGGATAAAACTCAGACTTAATCCCTGGTCGCCATTTTAAATCTCGACAATGTTGTTTCCGCTGCCAAAGATTTTTTAATCAAATGGCCATTCCGGTTATAAAATTTCTCCTAATGAAACATTTTAATGAAGAAAGTTTTATTTTACAATGGATGAGTAAGTAAAGAAATTACATTCATCAAGTGAGTTTGTGAAAAAGAAAAGAAAAATCTATGTTATAAATCAGTATACATTCAACGTAAAAATATACGTGGGCGAGACTACTGGTTAATATGGTAAAATTGGGAAGGAAATCCTATAGACATGACTTGGTAGCCTCTCAAAAGTCCTTTAAGCCACTGAACTGCAGTGAAAGCACCATATATGCATATATATCTCTAGTAACCATTCATCCATTATAAATTCACCACTA
Organism: Entomobrya corticalis; assembly: GCA_034694325.1. NCBI lineage: Eukaryota > Metazoa > Arthropoda > Collembola > Entomobryomorpha > Entomobryidae > Entomobrya > Entomobrya corticalis. The sequence continues at coordinate 27,780 of JAQFYG010000087.1, forward strand.
CTACAGGAATCGGATGTTCGGATGCCTAAAAAACGCTAAAAGCTATTTCCCAGTAAATCCAATTTAGTGGTCAGTCAGCATGCTATTACATATATATAGTTATTTGAAGCAGATTAAATGGATTTTTCCTTGAAATAATATAATGCCTACTCTTGAAGGAAGTTTTATAGTTTTAGATTACAAACAAACATGTGTGTTTTACCCATTTTCATTAAAAACTTGAGCAAATCTAAAATTATTTGCTGAGATTATATAAGCTAGTATAACAAATCAACAAATGCATCCATATGAAGCTAATCTTGATCGATCTTGGCCTGTTAGTAAAATTGATCCAAAAAACAACGTTTTTGTTATGATAAATTAAAAATATATAATCATTTTGTATTTTGTTTCATTTACAGCCATGGAACACGATGTGCAGGTGAAGTTGCTGCCGCTCGTGATAACGGAGTTTGTGGGGTCGGAGTCGCCTACGATTCTAAAGTTGCAGGTGAGATTTAATTTCTAAATTTAGAATTTTTATTCAACTTGACATTTTCCTTATAAGGAATATGAGTGCTTACTTAGAATACGGTACACGTGTATTTAATAGCAGGATTTAATCGTAATTGTGTGCAAACAAGCAGAGAAAGCATGCACATTTATGGGGCTATTTTTTATTTTCACATGAATATAAATAGATGTTACTATCCCCTGAGAGAGAAAAGTCTTGCTTCTGGAAATCTTAATTAAATTAAATGGAATAGCTTTCTCATAAAATGGGTACATAAAAGCACATTATGTCTTCAGTTCAGTTCCTTCAAAAAATTTTGAAACTCTTAACTAACCAAAAAATATTTTAAAATGTTATGTGTAGCCTATAACGTATTACTGAAACGTTCGTTCCCATTTTAAGCCAGTTTACCTTTTAAAAAGTCAATAAAACTCATATGACGCATACGCTCCATTTCATCTTGCTTAGTTAATTTGTCTTGAACCATTCATAAATTAACTTTTGGAAATAAACTACTCGGAAAGTAAATATCAAATTTAAGCCAGCCGAATAAAATGGTAGCTTTTTTACTACTTTTCATTAAAAGCCTAATTTTCCATAATGGTTTTCAGTCTTGAATGACGGCACCACCACTCTTCTCCATATTCTTGAAATTAAATAACTTATTCATGAGCTGATGTAAATTGAGTAAAATTTCGACTGTATTGTACAGATACACTTATATTCTTTTGTTTCTAGAAATGTTAAAACCAGCTAAAATCTTAGACTTGTACTTACTATAGTCTGCTAAAAATATATAAAACTAAATATCTTGCTGTGCTTTGCTTTTTTTCTCGTTTCGTTGATGTCTTTCATTAGACTTTATAATACAACACCATCGGACACGTAAAAAAATACCAGCATTATTACACTACTACTGATGCTATGTACTTTATCTTGTAGACAACTCAAAGTATGACGCGTGATGATTTAATTTCAAACTTTCTTTTCTTTTGTTGGCCTTTCCCTATTATTAAAACTTTATGTAATAAAAGGCGCTCTGAGCTTTCTTGGTAGCTCAAAAAAGTTTTTTCGTTTTTACTTCTTTTTATTGTTCAATTTTTCTTGCACAGTAATAATACTCAGGACAGCAGTATGTGAATTTGCTAAATGTTGTAATACTGCGTAGTAGTGGCCACTACCAGTCGTTCCTGTCGCGATTTAATTAAAAATGTTTTTCATGTTTGATTTCATAAAATAAAAGAGGACGATGCTTCTTGAGACAGAGTACATTTTGCTCTAAAAATAAAATTGATATATTATATAACTCTACTTACACATGAGAAGAGACTCTCATGATTCATAAAAACATTTATTCTATGATGTTTCTTTTACAAGATGATCTCTTGTGTTGTGGCTTTCTTGTTCATTTCCTTTCTTTACAATTAAATACCTGGAAATTCCATTAGATATTATTTGTAAAAAAGGCTTCAGAAAAATGAAGGCGTAAACTAATGTTATGAAGGCCATATGTAATCAAAATTATTATTATTATTATTATCAAAGGTTCTTTTTTCTTTGAAGTTCTTTATCCACTTTATTACATTTTAATAAGAAATTAGTAAATATTAAAAGTTTGTGTCGACATATGTTTTCATATTGACAAGGTGGGCGTGATTATTCGGTTTCGCATATTGTGGCTCTTTTGTTAGCTAAATATGATTACTTACTGTTTGTAATGAAAGATTTTGTTTTCTTAATGAAAATCTGTCAAGGCAAGGGTGCTAATAGGAAATCTCATTAGATATGTTTTTATTAATTCCATTATGTATGGTTTTTTGGAAACAAATAATGAATAACCAAGTTGAGATTGAATTTTAATAAATACATGAAAAATATTGGCCCTTTTTAGTTTGATTGAACAATAAACACACGTGAAATATGATTGTGTTTTGGAACTTTCAAATATGTTTAAAGGCTAAAAGTATTAATACTTGGTAATACAGTTTTAAAGTAAACAAAAGCAAGGGTTTATATAACGAATTATTGTCATGCAAAAACCATGCTTTCTTTAATTACAACATTAAAAACTACTTGTTCTCCTGAATATTTAATAAATGGACTTTCGCCAAGAAAATTGTGACCAAGTGGCCAAGTATCCACTATTTCAGAGAAAGTAGAAACAACAACTAAACTTTCATTGCCGCAGTATTAATTATTCATTTGAAAGTCAAACTAAAACAACAACGATAAATCGTGAATACATACTGGGTTCTTTGCTTTACATTAAAATTTAATTTATTCGCTGTTATAACTCCGTGATAAAGACCATTGTATGTGGCTCATGGCTAAGCATTCCATTGCCATTTGACGTGTTCATCAAAGTTGTTGCCGTTCATGTTTAATGGATTTAAGACATTTATTAATGGATACATAAATAAATGGTGGTTCAATAAATGTGGATTATTTTTCATTCCATTATTTTATGATTTCTGTTGTTGGTTTTGTGGAACTTGTGTGTAAATGCAATTTCCGTTAAAAGTACAACCATGTAGAACCTATAACTGCAAGCCAATTATGTACCTATCAAAATTAGTGGCAAAATGCGAAAGCAAGTAGGCATAAATGCATTAAATTGTCAGTTTCCATCTTCCCAGAAAAATGTTGGATGACATTTTGAAATAGCCTGTGTAAAAATCTGTGACATTCACACAAAGTCACTTGTAGCACTATAGCACACACATGCTATATGACAAGATGAGATGGAGATGGCCTTTCACCCTAAAGGCTTCCACTCCTCTAGTTAATAACCTGAAAGGATTTAGACAGTAGTAAGGATTTTTAAATTCCAGGTTGTACTTACATGTAAAACGTGAACATATATACCGCAACCACACACACATTCAGTCGTCATGATCTTTGCTCTCTGGAGTAATGGATTTTTCTAATAGAGCTTGTATTTACATGAAGTCGGGTCGGTCAAGGATTTTTTATTTGCTGTTCTCCGCTGTCAACTTTCAAGAAACTCAGAGAGTTGTCTTCCTGATGTTTGCTTTTATGTGTATACTAGTCAGTAAAGCGTTTTACTTGTGTGATATGGCTGTCTCGAAACTTTTACTTTTCTTTGCTTTTGTTTGTTCTCTTACATAAACATATAATATAACGATGCTCCCATTTTACTTGGTCCTATATTCTTTCATTACTTTTCTCCATTTCTCTCTATTTTTCTTTGGAAAGAAGGCTCGGGGGAAAATGTAAGATGGGAAGGATTGCTGCGTGTTTCTACGCGGTTCTTTTCTAAAGTTGTATGAAACTAGGCTGTTGTAAAAGGAAAGAAAAAAACCAAGATGGCAAAACTACGACGAGTGACGTGTATTGAGTAATGCGCTCAAAATATTTGCTTGCTTGGCTTGATTGTGAAACGCTTTCTTTTTTTTTGGGTCTTATAATTTGCGGAAATGAGGATAAGGGAAGACTGTATAAACCACTTCAAAAGAAAGCTGGAAGACATAAAGCTAAAATAAAGCTAAAATATATGGGTGGATTTTACATTGTCAAAGCATGATTTATTTTTGAAAAAAATTCTTTAAATTGCTGTTGCACAACCGTACAAGATTTTTTTCTTGGATAGGAATATTAGGAAAATACGAAGAAGTCGGTAGTTGATGAAATTGAAAATTGTTTTCAAATGATTTTGTGAGAAACATTCTGGTTTCTGGTTGTAGCAACAAGCATGCTGAAAGTAAAAATAACATTTTTAACGAAAACATCCAAACAAAACAACAGGAAAAATGAAATTCTCGGTACAATAGTACAGCTTTCCAAAACTTCCTTTCATCGGAAATGCTAAAGAAGGATGTCACAAAAACGTGAATGTTTACAACAAAAGTTATACTTCTAGATTTCATGGAGATGAGAAATGTACAAGTCACATGTGTACTACGCACACAAATTATGTAGGTAGTATAGAGAAAGTTTTTTGTACATTATTTCATTTCCTGCCCTAATTTCGTCTGTACATTGAGGCTCATCCGGTTACTTCGTTATCGTTATTGTTTCGAGTTGAAAACATTTGCGTAGGCACAAAGGCAGGACGAATGGGGGTTGATGCGTTTGATGTTGAACTATTACTTGAACTATTAGTTGGACTTTGTTTCAGACGACAAATTTGGATTCAGACTAGAGTTTGTGTTAAATTATACTATTTTTTATATGTTGAGCTTTTCTTTTAAATTCAAATTTTTTAAATAACCATTTGGTTAATTTGACTCGATTAATCTCTTCATTTACAGAAACGGGGAGATTATATGGGGTATTTATCAAGATAACAAGCGAATACAGAATGCACACAATAGCAAAAGGGCAAATGTGTGTGACAGTTACAAGAAGCTCAAGGAAGCAGAAGAACGCGTTCGTATTCCTGATAATTTCTTCTTTTTGTCGATTTTCTTACACTTTTAGTTTGATTATTACCACATGAGAAAAGCTAGAGTTCTGCTGGAGAAGGAATAAAAAGCTATATCTTTGGCTATAAAACTGTCTTGAATTTACAGTTTATATTGAGCATGGGCCAATACTTATCTCAGTCAGACACATACATATTTTATAGTTGATGTATCTATTTTTGGTATCTGGCAAATGAATGGTGAAAGCACTTGACGAGAGACTGCGAGAGAATTATCGCAGATGGAGTAGATAGAACATGCTTTGGTTTTATGTTTATTTCCCAATCCTAGGAAACTTTTACGGCTCATCTCTTTTGATTAAACGATCTCTTCCCTGTGCACTTGCAATGGAAGTGAATCTTCAATTGGACACATGTACATATTATAATGGTAGTTTAGTTTTATAGCTTTAGAGTGGCAGTTTGCCGGTAATCCTTTTCGATTTCCTCATCTTGTTCATGGCAGAACCCTGCTTTCACTCAAGTGTAATTTCATAGTTGGCGTATTTTTGTGTCTCATATGTATAGTAAGCTGTGTAAATGTGTAACAAAGATAAAGTTGTTCGTGACGTGATGATACATTATACTACTTTATGGCTGTGCTGCATATTTATATGTGTACCCATTATTTGTAAATGATGCAAGATATGCGTAGTCACTTGAAAACTGAAAGGAAGGAACTGAAGGTGATATTCAGGGACAAATTTAGGCAACACGAGCGGAAACATTTTTATGGTTCATAAAAACGCGTATTTATATTTAAAAGCGGAGTGTGTATATTTTTTTACTTTGTTGACACGCAGGAATCAGAATGTTGGATCAGCCCTACATGACCGACTTGATTGAAGCCAACTCGATGGGCCACGAACCCAATCTGATTGACATTTACAGTGCATCATGGGGGCCAACTGATGATGGCAAAACTGTGGACGGACCCCGTAATGCTACCATGAGAGCTATTGTTCGTGGCGTCAATGAGGTAAGCCCAAAGCCTATGTACATCCATACCAGGAATATAATGTTTGATTAAAAATCTTTAAAAACGATATATACCTTTAGTTCATATTCCTTCTAGATCATATTATGGTCATTAAATATTATTACTTCCAAGAACTTTTAGTGCGTACAGAACAGACAGTCATATAATAAGCCCTTATGTCGTGATATGTAACTCAGTTTTTATTGCGCAATGCAATGTCATGTGTGTACGTGAACCATACAAAATTGGCTAATTTCTTCGTTCTTCCACCTGTTCACATTCCCAATTTAGCTAACGACTCTCTCAGAAACAGTCATGCCATCTATTATAGCTACCTAAATATATGGTTCTATATACCACCATTCTGTAACGACGTCAGACACACAACTTTCTAGAAAAAACTTTCTCCATTTGTTTTCAAAGTAGTAGGTATATGTGCTTTGGGCATTATCTTGATATAATAAAGTGATTACAGTTGAACGAGGTAGTATTTATTTAATGATTACGTGTGAACATTTTAATTTCTAACCATTTCTCTTTTTTGTCTGTATGTGCATTACCCTCCTAGTAATATATAGATTTTAATGACATTGTCTTTCATCGTTGAGTTGTTATACACACGTCATTACTTGAACTATTACAGGGTCGAAACGGCCTCGGAAACATTTATGTCTGGGCGAGTGGAGATGGTGGTGAGGATGATGACTGCAATTGTGACGGTTATGCTGCCTCAATGTGGACTGTCTCTATAAACTCGGCCATTAACGACGGCCAAAATGCCCATTATGATGAGTCTTGCTCATCCACACTTGCATCTACTTTCAGCAATGGAGCGAAAGATCCTAACACTGGCGTTGTAAGTTCATTCAAGAGATGAAAAATACTGTCATTCTTTGTATTATTCATGAGGAGAGCGATGATGATGTTGGAGATAATGAGTTTTCATCATTAAAACGATCACTCAAAAAAATGCACGAAATCGTGTAAATGCAACACATATACATGGAGAGTTGGCAAAACGAGCTCTCTAAAATTGGTGGTGAAAAGGTGGCAATCGAATTAATGGGATGCTATGATGTCAAGAACTAATGTGATCTTTCTTTGTATTTTCTTGTTGTTTGCTTTATGCTTACTTTCCATTACTTGAACAATTTTGGAATAAACACGGAACTTTATTTCATCGTTGTTGTTGGCTTGAACTCTGCTGCTTGAAAACAAACACAACGACAACAAAACAGGCAACAACGGATCTTTACGGAAAATGCACGAGAAGTCACTCAGGAACTTCTGCGGCAGCTCCTGAAGCCGCAGGGGTGTTTGCTCTAGCCTTGGAAGCTAAGTAAGTTGTTTTTATTTTCTTCCTTTCTACACTACTTGTTCCGCATTTTGGTTTGAAAATTGGTTTAGCATATAACTAGGTAATTGCAATTTGATTTGATGAACTTTTAACTTTCTTAACTAGTAATAAAGGAGGAAAGTTTGTGATTTGTAGTAAATTGAATTTACTTGTAGTAGTAAACTAAAGTGTGAGAAGGAATGAGAATGGAGTGCTAAACTTTTACTTTTAGTGCTTAAACAAAATAGATTAGAGAGAAAGTTGAGAGAAAATGCTTTAAGTGAGTGCGGTTTTTGTGGTTTTGGTTTTAAAAATATATATAATTTACACTGCACAACGGAATCCAATCCAAGTATATTTGGGATCTATTCAAATAAAACACTCAAACTTTTTGATAGAGTTCAAATAAATCTCTGTTGATATAACTGCATTTAGATTTGCATAGTATTACTGGAAGCTTTCTTGAGTGGCTGACTCAAACAAATAAAATCACGCTCCATTTCAATTATCAGCAGACAACAAACAAGAAAAACGACCCCTGTGGCTCAGAAAACTATATGATTGACATTAACAAACAACAATTTTTCTATTTTGTTCCAGCCCCTCTTTAACGTGGAGAGACATTCAGCACTTGACAGTTTTAACATCAAAACGTAATTCTCTGTTTGATGCAAAAGGTCGCTTTCACTGGACAATGAATGGTGTAGGTTTGGAATTTAATCATCTTTTTGGCTTTGGTGTGTTGGATGCTGGGGCAATGGTGGCGCTGTCAAAGGAATGGAAGACTGTTCCAGCTCGATATCATTGTGATGGGGGTAGCATCAAAGAAGTACGGTAAGTTGTACCACCAGAGAAAAAGAAGGGTTGATAATAATAATATGAAATGAAAATGTATTGTTTTGTGGCATGAAACATGAGAAATTGTTGGAGATTATTAGAAAACCTTATTAAAATTAAAGTCGAAAAAATGCTTTCGGCATTTACACAAACTGTCTGGAATTTTATAATATCCGTTTCAAGTATAAAAATATGAATATGCAAAAGAAAATAAAAGGCTAAAAGGCAAAAAATGAAAAAGGAATCCTACAGGAAACATTAAAAGAAAAGGGCAAATACATTTTTTAAAGATTATATTTCAGCGTGGGAGAAACTGTAAAATTCTAGAGAGATTTTTTTTTGCGAGAGAGAATTTGCTCGTTAGTCGTATAATGCAAATATTTCAGTTCCTGCCTAAATAATACATATTCAAAAGTATGCTACTGCCGAAAGGGCACTGATTGAATAAAAGATTTGTGATATTAACACTTTTGAATACTTTTCAATTCACAGGAGAATTCCAAGCCGTGGTATGCTCGTCTTGAAACTGGATACAAAGGCGTGTCAAGGAACGGATACTGAAGTCAATTATTTGGAGCATGTACAGGCAGTTGTGACGCTGAATTCTACCCGCCGAGGGGACACCAACATTTACATGACTTCACCGATGGGAACTCGGTAAGCAAAGTTTTATGTTACAAAGAATGTGTCATTTGGACTATGTAAAAGTCCAAAAGCCCGACTCTTCCTGTTCATCTGCAAAATCTATAGAGGAGAACAAAATTATATAGGAGGAGGAAATGCCGTGGGTGGTTGTTAGTGGTTAGCTGGGGTAATCCCAATTGTTCTCGTGTATTTGTACAGCTTTACAGTAGATTGTGTAATATCGAATTATGAAAGTTCTTTTTAATTCAATCATGTAAGGTTTCCTTTGCTTTTCATTGAAAATGATGAAGCTTAGGAAATATACTGACGAATGATAAAATTTTGGTCACTTATTTTAAATGTGTTTTCTAATGAATGTTCATTCCATAAATATAGATCCATGATTCTCAGCCGACGGCCAAACGATGATGACAGACATGACGGGTTTGTTAAATGGCCCTTCATGACCACCCACACCTGGGGGGAATACCCTAAAGGAACGTGGACATTAGAGGTGAGATGTCATTTTGAACACACGATGCTTTTACCTTTAGAAATTGTCACGTCAGATTTCATTAAAGAACATGTGCAAAGTTCACATGCTATTCTTTTTTGTATGAATTTCCTTTTATCTAAAGTAGTTTGTCGAACCATATTACAATGAAAAGTGACATCTGTCATCTCTGAGAAAAAGTTCTCTGAACAGCGACAAAATTGCATTAAGCCAACTTTAACATTATTTTTTGTGTCATCTACTTTGTAGGTTCGATTTATCGGGGATGTACCACAAAGTGGGTTTCTCAAGGAATGGACATTAATGCTTCACGGGACGAGAGATGCCCCATATACAGGACTTCCTGTGACAGATCCTCACTCAAAATTAGCTGTTGTCAAGAAAGCCCACGAGGATCGCAAGAAGGCATAAAAGATTCAACTGTAATTCTGTTTTGATTCGGAGGTTTTCCTTGATTTATAAAGATAATCTTGAAAGTTGAAAAACACATTTTATTTATAATTTTACTTTGAAGACGGTGTATCTTTTTAATCAATTCGCCTTTGTTCAAAAATACGTCATTTATCAATGACCTTATTATTTATATTTGGCCTTCCATTTCATTAAAATGAATGACTCTTTTATATACAACAAAAAAGAGATAAAAATATATGTAAAATCTATATATTATCATTATATACTAATGTATATAAGCATAATTTTAAAAGGGTACTGCGATGATTAACCCTTTTCATGAACTCATGAACGATACAATGTACAACAAAAACTAACAGAAATTCGCAAAAAACCGAAATACATCACTGATATGTAAAATAAAAATATGGCAAGAAAACCATGATGTATACTTTTAAACAAGAAGACAACATTTGTAATAAATACTGAAAACTTTACAACCCGAATTGTCAGATTGCCGATGTATACCATTCCATATATAAACAACTATTTTTACGTTTAAAACGAAGTATTCATACAACAATGGTATAAGTAATCTAAAGCGTGGTGCGGTGGTTGAAATAATTACTGCACAAAAAATACTAATTGTGACTGTCTAATATTACGTTCAATTTTATGTTTTATGTGAAGTACCCTTTAATTGTAGTCCCCGAAAGAATGATTAGAAAATCTGACAAATTTTATGACAAAATCTTTGTAGAAACAATAATTATTTATTATAGAAACATGCTTGTAGTTTGAGGGTTTTTAAAAATTTACTTGAAGATTCATTAAATATTTATAAATTTGCTCTGTCAATTTATCATTTAGCAAGATTGACATGTGAATGTGATAATAGTATTTAACGACTAAGTTAGTAAAGAATATTTGGGTGGGTGTATGGGTGATAGGCTTGATGTTTATTATTAAAATCGTAACTCTATATAATTCATTTGTGCAAAAAAATGTGCACAGGAGCCATTTCTTTGAGAATACTGTAATGAGTGATTTTGGAGAGAGCTGGTGGTACTACAACACATTGTTTGGTCAGATTAGATTTGCGAAAAATACTATAAATGTGACTGTATACTATAATTAGATTCTAGAATATCAATATCAAATATCGGTATGAGCATCATTTATTTAGTAAGTATGATTGTAAAAGTTTCTACATGTGAAAGAATTAAATTTTACTAAAATGTAGTATACTATTATTATTATGTCGGTCGACTCAACTCTCTCTCTTGTAATGTCAATCATGTACATATACCTAGATGAAATATTATATATAATATATACTATATTTACTTTAGTTAGTTAAGATGCACAAGGAATGGAAAACGACGCAACACACCATGTATTATAATCAAGGTGTCCCACCGGGAATCGTTAGCCTGGAATCCCACAAGATATTATGCAAATGCAAAAAGTAGAAAAAGTCGGATGAAATATTGATTAATCGAAAAGGATGAATCGTATTTGAAATCTGTCTTTTTGGTAGATGTCTTTTCACATATTCAAAAAATTTCGGTATTTTTTGGGAATGCTTTTGTTTAGTTAATGCTGTTTGCTTATTTTGATTGAATGTGCTATTAAAGATAAACTACTTTTAGGTATGTATAAATTCATATACTATATATCATATTTTAGCAGTCCGCATCTTTAAATAGTCGAAACGTGGATCGTTACAGTATATATTTTGTGTTTTTGATGTAAGTTTAGAATATATATCAATGTAAGTTCTAATGAACTGCAGGAAATGGTTTCATCTTACAACTAACAATAACTTGTATATAAAAAGGAATAGAGAATAGAAAGGATGACTTTTGTAGTCTGTAGATGTGTGTAATTAGTATTATATAAAGAATACATATATATATATATTTCCTTGAAAACAGGTATTGAACTTAAAACAGTATGGATTGTGTTGTATATAGTAGAATATATTAAATATATATTAAACTAGAGAAAGATAATAGTCAAATGCTCGCTTCATATTAAAACTAAGCTGTCGAAATGATTGTTTCATGGCTGGAGAAGAAAGCATGAAAGTATTTTGGTCAGATAATTTAATTTTTATTGAATCTGTTATTTATTGACCTTTAGGTTTTGTCCAGTACCTGAATATTTTGTTCCAATTCCAAACAAATACTTTTTATTGTGCTTCAAAATCTGCAAAAAAAAATGTTACAGTTGTTGTAAATACCCTTTATGTTAAAAAGAAAAACTTCAAATACCTGTATTCAAATGTACACGTAAGCGAAAAAGAAAATAAGTAAGAGAAAGTAATTATTATATTTATTATGATTTCAAACCAAACACTTCCAAGTTTATTGACATACAATAATTAAGAAAGGTATATAATACATAGACACATAAATCTAAATATATATATATACAAATTTTAAAAAAGTTTTTATTCCTTGCATTTTTCATCATAATCAAAATGAAAACATGGAAGTCCTTCGTTGGTGGCATATAAAATATTATTACGGATATTATGAGAAATATCGTGTAAGGAATTTTTTGCATGAGAGTATATATCCAAAAAGAGAGAGTACATTTTCAGAAAAAAATATGAGTACACTTTTACAATCCATTAATTATAAATGAAAAGAAAAATCTATATACTCTGTTTCAGTTATCCCCTCAAAATGTACATAAAAATCACAATCACAACATTGCACTGTCAAAGCAAGAAAAAATTTAATTCAACTCAATTAAAATTTGGTTTGAGAAAAGTGTGTAATATTTATTTGACCTTTTTAATTTGGGATTGTGTTTTAATCACATGAATAGAGAATCAGGAAAACGTTTAATGTATTGACAAAGATACTATGTGTATATGAGATATATAATGATGGTTATTGTATTAATGATGAGTATGATTATGTATTCTTATTCTTGTTAATTTAATATTTTATGACACATTTAAAAAAATGATATGGACTGACCAATCGGAAATAAATGTAACAAAATTAAATTTTACTTCATCATTATGAGCAAAGCAACATTATAAAGAAAATTTAACAAAAACCATTACTTTTTCTTGAAATTTGATTCTTTTCTGCCTGAAATCATAAACGCAATAATAAGCATGCATTGAACTGATCTAATTATATGTTTTTCAATTAAAATTGGCAATTTTAAACTCAAGCATAACTCCATTTTAAACCAGCTTACGACTATCATTGCTGGTTTTAAATAAACATATACAGAATTATTGTCTACACCTTGGCACGGGTTCGGGTTGGTTTGGGTTACCTATCATAATAATACATGTTTAATACAACAACGCAACCTAAAATCAACGGTTACACACAAAGAAATTTATGTCGATCAAATAACCGAATAGAGTCGCACAGCGTTAATTTTCAAAACTGTTTTCCAGAACGGAGTATTTTGGAATATAGCAGTCATCTGCAGATGGAGCTGTTGCTGTTTTTGAAGTTTCTGTGCCGGTGATGCTTTCTCTGGTTTGAAGTTTTCCGGTGTGCTTGAACCAACCCTTAAGTTGCAACGAATGAATGAACTTTATATTGTTTATATTAATTTTAATAGAGCTGATATTTTTTATATGAATTAAATGATCACGATTGAACATTTTAAAAAATGGAGAAAGGCTCGCCCATTTTCTACCATCTTGAATTAGATAGAAATATCGCTGTATACACCGTTAATTTATTTTTGCAAGTGCATATTAAAGTAACTATCAATTTGCGTTACCCATAAAAATGACAAATTGTTTGCAGACTGTTTTTATTCATATTATATGGCTAATAATACTAAAACCGTTCTTTCACGTGTCTGGTTTTTAACACATCAAAACAAAGCGCAAAAGTTTTTTGTTTGTCTCCGCATACAACTGCGACTACCGACCACACACATCATGGTCAAACGACCATGGCCATGGACAGAACGCATAATGTACGACAAGGGATACATAAAACAGAAATAAACAAAATTCCCCAAAATGTTTAAGTGCTTCATACCCAAAATATATAAACGAACTTGCAGTATGTAAAAAACTACATTCCATTTTGCCATTTATTCGTTTTCACAGTTTATGATTCTCTTTTCGTAGCTCCCTCCTGAGCATTCATAATTTTTATATTTCTGCTACTGTCGCAGTTACAGAAAAGAAAACAAGGAAAACTCTGGAAATATTTTATACCTTCCAGTTTTCCAGCTTAACTCAACTGTGAGCTCATGACACAGTGAAAGGAACGGACTTGTAAGAAAAAAGTTCTCTTTTCCTCATACGACGGCGGCTTTAACAAGGTATTAAAGAACAAGAAATAGAGGTAAAAGCAGGAACAACAACAACAGCAGCAGCACGCGGATGAACGCATCAACAACAAAATCTACAGCGACGAAAGAAAACTTTGTTGCCACACCAGAATCACCAGACCAAAGTAGTAATAATACAGACTGGGATTTTTTCATGAAGCTTTATTCTCTGTACCTAAATCTATTTCTACACAGGAAAGAAAATCCAATGACAGTGGCACATGCAATGCGTGCATGTTGTTGTGAGTGCGAGTAGTGTCTGTGTATATGCAACTTTGACTTTTTACACCGTTTCTAGTAGAACTTGCAGTGCTTGAAATAATAATTTTTTTTAGGAAATAGTGCAAGTTACTACTGGAAAATAAAACTGATACTCCCATGCCTATTGCATCGCTCGCATTCATAAAGAACCTCACTCAGAAAACCATAGACCTAGACAGTATAAATAGCGTAAATAAAGTGCACAATAAAAATCTAGGATTTTTTGGCGATGGAAATAATGTAGTATAGAAGCAAAAGAGGTACAAGTTCCCATTTACTTTACCACCTTCAACAGAAAAAGCAAGAAAATATGCTCGCACCACCACCACCGACAACACAAGAACAAAGTAAAAAACATGGGTTGATCGACGACGACGACGAGCTTTGGTGTTTTGTGCGGTGTAGATTTCACGTTACTACTTTTACTCTGCTGGAAGCCGCTTTCTCTTCTCAGCTCCATTTGGTATGCTTTCTCTCTGTCTCTTTTGGTTTCTAAAGCAGGACCTTCTCTCAAATCCTATCCAGTTCCATTTGAGACAGTCAAAGAGGAGCAAAGTCATGTCTTTCAGCTCCTTTCTCGTCTCTCGATTCCCATGCTCTTGTGTGTGTGCGATAATAATTACTTTATTCCTATCACTCGCCATTAGCCGTCTCCCTGAATCCTTTCCTGTTTCAATGGAGTAAAGTGATATTGAGTGCAATATCCCTCTTGTAGATTTTGGACTAAATGGATAGATATTTTTTACAAGTAGCGAAATGTCATGTAAGGGTGAGAGGAAGTGATGCAGTAGTTGTATTTTAAGTGAATTAGTGGCAGCAGCACCACCAGGGACTATATAATAGACTATTTCTCTGCATCAGCTGCTCAGTAGTAGATTTACTTGCTTTCTCCAATCAACTTTATCCGGTGCTACATAAACCTTTGTCTCAGAGTTCTTTTGCATGCATGTGCTTCGTTGTGAATGCTGGATTTTCCAAAAAAACTCGAAAGGATTTCTAGGGAATAAAAAATAGTTTTTCCCAGTTTCGTGTAAAGTGTATGTATGGAAGGATAATTGACGCCGGGTGTGTAGATTTTTCTTGGAAATTGATAACTCTATTGTATGCTTACCTGGATTAGTTGCCGAGAATAGCCACAAACCATTACCATATATGTACAGTAGTAGTGGCAGTCGATAATTACGCAAGCTAAATAATGTATAAAGACTATAGGTCAAAAGGAATTCAGAGTATACTTTCATTTCTTGCATTTTTTCTTGATGATCGATATAAACATATTTGCTCATAAAATTAGAAGCAACTGCGAAATAAGAAGTTCTTGGGATTACTTGCTTGGCGTGTGGGAAGACAAACGTAGCGTTACAAAAAAGTGTAGGGTTAGGGTTAGGGTTATATATAAGTTTTGAAAGAAAACGAATGTCATAAAAGTTTATGCACTTGAAAGTATATGAAATTGAATGCATGAAATAAAGATATAACCTTTTTACTGTGTTTATGCATTTACTTTATTTTCATGGGCAGACGTTAAAAAGGAAAAAAAGTTCCATTCCATTATTACAGCAAAACCAAAACAAGAATAAGACCAACATGTGAATACCTATGCATACAAAATGAGCCAATTGAGGAAACGATTAGTGAAAAAAGTTAAGACATAGGTCCATTTAGAAAATTGATATGGTGTTTAAAGACTTCCTTTTAGTGAAAAGTAAACTTTTCAGAGCGGTTACTACCTAAAAGGATTGCATGAGAATTGGCAAAATACTATAAAATACCTGCTTATTACTACCGTCTTCCGTACATAATATTAGAAATTTTCTCAAAGGAAAAAAGCATAACGATTTTCATCAAAAAGTCAACCTAAATTTTCAAGTTAAAAAATAGAACAAACAAACAAAATAAAACTCTGAGTATATTGTGTATTGTGTGATGCTGACTTTGCTGACAGCTATTATTATACCATATTCTTAACTGTGGAATAAATACCGGATGCAGTGATAAAAGGCAGGAGAAAACTCATAAATACATCTTGTGTACTGATATTGCTGATATCATACTCAAAACTTGGAAAAGAAAAAGATGGTGACAGCAAATAGTGTACTTGTTCCTCTGCGTCGTCCAATTCCAGATATTGTAGCTTATGATGAGACTACTATAAAAGAACACGAGCACAAACAACTACTAGACTGCCACCGATGATGACAATCGAAAAGAACTGAAACTTGAGCCGTTTGGTGTGTGTGTAAGTGTGGTGGCGGCAGAAGAACATAAAGAACAGACGCAGCAGTGGCGAAAGCTCTTTCTCCAACATGTAAATAGGTAAGTACACTTGCTGAAAGCCGAAATGCATACATAAAATTTATATTTTACAATATTGCCAACAGATATAAATATACAGATGCCATCATCATCTCTGTACACACTGCATATTATTTTTCAGCATCAACAAAAAAGGAAACATTACTATGATGAAACGCATTTTGTATAGTAAATTCGCATATGAATGAATATATGTTTATAATAACAAAATAAAGCTGACACACACAAAACACCGAAATAAGAAAAAAATCCATAAGGCAAACAGAGAAAGAGCGAAAGAGGAAGAGAAAGTTGTGAAAAAGTAAGCATAAAAGTCGCGGTTGTGAGCTAGAAGATAACAAATATTCCTTCCCCTTTTTTCTTGTTCTCTAATGCTCAAAGCGATGATGATGACGACGAAGATGCAAGGCATTGCCAACAACAAAAAATGTATAACAAACATTGAAACTGAGAAAGAGAATACACGAGTGTGTGACTTTACTATTTTTTGTTGCTTGTGCCATGCTGACTGGGAGTAGTCGGTGTGCTGTAAAATTTTCAAGAAGGAAAGAATCAACATTGGCAGCTTCTCAAAAGGAGGAAACAAGATAGTCTAAAGAGGGAAAGTAGTAAAAACGCACTGACGTAGAAGAAAATCGCTTGTGACAGCAGCAGCAGCAGAGTAACAGGAAAAACAGTATTTGGCTTTAAATGAATACGAAAAAGGGCAGAAAGTGGACATTAAAACTTTGAAGGATGGCGCCGACGCTTTAATTTATAAATTTAATGGATATTTCACACGATATGGTTTAGGTAGTTGGAAATGTTGTTGCTACTATTATGGCAAAACTCTGGCGACTAGGACTTTTGTCGTTGGACAGGGGCAGCTAGGAAGCAATTATGTGGGGGGACATGAGTATTGCTTGGTGTCACTAGAAGTGTCATGAGAATAAAAGGCGTGAAAAGAAAATTGCATGAAAAATAAAATGGCAAAATCAGAGTGATGCTGACAAGTTGGAAATGTAAAAATATAACTGCAGCAGAGGATGGAATATGAACTGTAATTTAAATGAGTATTAGAATTAACAACATTTTTCTCTTTGTTTATGGCAGATTTTAGACTTGTTAGAAGATGCCAGGCGGAGCGGAAGAATCTTCACGAAGTAGCAAGAAAAAATCCATGATGGTTGTCTCCGACATGGACGGCATCACAAGAGCTACCACTGCGCCAAACTCCTCTAGAGAAGCAACGAATCGTGGCGGTGGTGATGGCAGAAACAGAGGGTCTCACAAAAGACCCCTAAGGGACATTGACGGGGAGGCACAATATACAGGGAGAGAGATGAGACTCACCGCGGCCGTAGCCATTCTGACAATCGTGCTGTTTGGTTTGGCTGCTTTTGTTGCAGTTTCGGGACCTTTAACTGGGCTTTTAAAGCCGGTAAGAAAGAGAAAACGAAAAAAGCTCGAATTTTTATGAACTGTTAGGAAAAGGAATCGTATTTGAAACAGATACTGTTTATGAAAACGACGGTATAAAGATAAAGTTGATAAAGTTAAAAGCTTCTTTGAAAGATAAGGTGCCACATTTGACATTTAATGAGAAAAACTTTAATATAAAAAGTTTTATAATACTACTACGTCTTTTGTTCAAACGATTTCATTTCATCCAAGAAACATGTAAAGGGCGGTCATCTAGATTCGTAATAAAGACAGGCCGTTGTCGGTATGCACTACTTTGGAGTAGGGGAACCTTCTTATTGAGTTGTTAAAAATTCCTTTTTGTAAATGTTTAGCATTCCTTTGGCCATCCTCCAAAGTGAAAATGTTTGTTGACCTATATATTGCACGTACTTTTTCATTGAACGATCGACCCAATACCGAATAATGTAGTGGCAAAAATGCAATAAGTACTGCAAAAAAGGTGGAAAGTCATATACTACGTCAATCGGTTTCACATGGCATTGATGTAAATAAGAAGTTGATTTCATAACAGGAAAACAAATCAATATAATGAACTTGGTCAAATTTTAAGATTTCAAGATAAGATTGAATTATATCCAATTAACTTACATAAGTGATCCAATACTTGACATATTGGCTGAATTTCTTACGATACTGCTTATTTATTTAGTGCGGAATTTTGAAATATTATTACTGTCCTCCAAAACTATCCACTTTGGAATGTTTCATATTAAAGAGTGCTTTGCTATAGTCAATGAAATTTTGGAAATGTGAAATGATGCTATCAAAAGGAAATAGCTATACCATTTAAACTCAAACTACGTAAACTCTGAAAATTTATTCATCCATAAAGAGACTATAAAGAAAACATGATTGCATGATACTAAGTACTAAGGCCCCATGTCGTGACGATTTTTGGGCAAATTTGCTTTACGCGCTAGGAATGATTTTTTAAACATTTGTAAGCCCAAAAACGACCTACGGGAAATATAGTCCAATAGTCCTACTCTTGTCATCATTTTCACTTCCCTTTCTAATAAAAATGTTATCACTATACAATGCTGTTCCGTCTCTATTGCTTGCATCCGCCCATTTTTTTTCATCTTTTTTAGAAGCTGCTGTTGATGTTGATATTACCATTATGATAGTATTATTACCGCCATCATGATGATCACCACATATTTTTTTCTATATTCTTATCAACAGAGGTGTTTGGACGAACGTCTGGGATTTGCTGGGCTTTGTGACTCGCTGGAATGTATCGACATCTCATATCGTGCCGTTCATAGTGCAAACTTTAGTGCAGATCCATGTAAGGATTTTTATCATTTTGCTTGTTCCAAATGGCAAACTCAGAACCCTATTACCGAGGAACAGCTCTATTTGGCAGCCAATATCAATCAGTTACGAGACAGTGTGGACGGTTTCCTGAAAAGTATGTTTCTCCCACTATTTCAAGGCATCCAGTAAAACTTTTAAAGTAGTTATTTCTCCAAGGAATGGAGAAAAATGACTTTCGTTTTTTAGAGCTTTCATGATAATCTCGCATGTTGCATGCATAGTAGCATAGGTACACTGTTTTCAATTTGCTTTCTCTTTTCCTATATCACTTTTGTTTTTGTTTGTTGGACATTTGAAGGTCCGCTCTTTCCTGGAGCTACTACCGTAGCCTGAATACACAAATACTGTCTCAGGTGCCTATATCTACTAATCTCATTTCGTAGTAGTTGAAGTTGAACAATTCAATAGTTTCCTCCAAAAAAAGACCTTCTTTCTCGTTTACAATCAACAGCATTTGAAAGTTACTTGTGAAAATGCCATCAATCATTGCCATCCTTTCACCTCTTCCGGGAAACTTTTCTACGCGATATACCTAAAATACTACCTATAGCTCACCTATCTCATTATAAAAACTTTTTAAAACTTAAATTTAGACTGCTATGCACACTATTCCTTTTGTCCATTACGATTCCAGCGTCACTGCCTATTTTTTTTATCTTTCATTCTTAATTTTGAACTTTATTTGCTTTCTGTGTAGCAGTAGTAGTAGTAGTAGTAACCTTGTGCTGTACAAACTAATTAGTCCAAACGTATATTTTTCTTTCAATTATGAACAGCGCTACTCGAGCAGGAGATACCTAGTCATAAATTAGATCCAGGAGTAACTGCACTGAAGAATTTCTACAAAAGTTGTATGAATTTTACGAATCCCGACGAGAATGAGCTGAGTAAGTGCAAAAAATATAAAAGTCCCTTTGAACCTTGCTTGCGATAAGAAAGTAGAAAACTAGAAAAAAAAAGTTTTTATTCTCTTTCTGTCTCTCCTTTTTTTTATGAAACTACCCAAACACTGGCACTATAATTACAAACAACTGTGTGGGCTCTTTACTACAGTTCGAGACCTGTTGGATTCTTTAGGAGGCTATAAGACTACAGACCTTTGGTCTGAAAACGACTTTGATCTGACGGAAGTAATCTTGAAATTTCTTCAAGTGAATGCAGCCCCCTTGATTGACCTAACATTGGATATAGATGTCAAAAATAGGGAGCGCTATGCTCTCATCGTTGAACTGCCAAGACAAACTAGCCTTGTGCCAAATTTATTCCGACCGCCTCATCAAGATGATGATCTGATGAATGTATGTACGATCACTCTACTGGAAGTATATAAAGTGCATTAAAAATAATATACAAAATTTAAATTTTTCTTTCTTACAGAGTGAATATTCCAATTACAACCTAATAGATGAGGATGAGCCCATTTCCCCAGCAGAAATGACACCCGGCCTTTTTAACAACGTAACTTCGAGCTCAAGAACACCACCAAGTAGTAGTAGTAGTAACACCAATAATAATGGCACGTCTGGAACCAGCAGCGGTACCAACACTTTGGACAGACAAGCCTTGTACAAAATGATCAAAGTAAGTAAAAAAGCCAGAGAGTGTCTTCTAATGTCTAATATCTTTTTCATATCCACCCATATAACTAATATTTAACTACCGTTTTCTTTACTTATTCCGTCTGTGCCTAAAACTGGTATAATATATTGATGTGAGATAGTCGCGGTGACATAATATATGGCAATTCTGTCGGCTTTGGCCTACTGGTTTAAATGAAGTGGAAGAAATGTGGTGATGGTGTGTGGGTTACGTTTTAGTCTCACACAAAAGTAGACCATCACTCTTAAAAACCCACAGCGTACATGTCTGTTAAATATATGCCATGAAATGAAGACTGGATACATAACATGAGGGGGAAATTGTGTTATTTTTTTTTCTCCACTTTATTTCATCCTCTGGGATTTTTATTTTTTCGTGTACAATATAAGTAATAATACACAGTGGTGGAATAAAACGGAAGAAGAGGAAGGATGAAATGATGAAAGTAGCTGTGTGTTTGTACAAGACACTAAAAAAGAGTAAATGAAATAAGAGCACAGTAAAGTGTCAATAATTAATGAGTGCCTGTCACAGTCTTGCCTTTGCCGGAAAGAAATAATTCCAGTCGTAGTATTTTCATCTCTGTCCTCTAGTAAAAAAAAGTTTACGCGTGTGTTATTCTCCCACACTTAAACCCCTTCATTTCATGGTAGTTTAATGTCAGTTGACTTATTGTCGGAGGAGTGACTGACTGATGATGTGTCTTGTCTTTTTTTTTCTCTCTCTCTGAAAATATATAGGACAGTATCGACGCAAAGAAGAGGGAGCATTTGAAGTCATTGGTGAGGAAAGTTGGCCAGCTAATCAGAATGAGTGAGGCTGAGATCCTCTCCGACAGCCAAGATATTTCTCTAATTGCGGCAAACATTGATAAGGCAGGTAGTTTTGCTCTTTTAAAAATTGCTTGTCTTTTGTTATTGCATTTTGTATGTCAATTTGTTGG
Source organism: Entomobrya corticalis (assembly GCA_034694325.1). Lineage (NCBI taxonomy): Eukaryota > Metazoa > Arthropoda > Collembola > Entomobryomorpha > Entomobryidae > Entomobrya > Entomobrya corticalis. The sequence continues at coordinate 49,611 of JAQFYG010000087.1, forward strand.
TAAGCTTGCTTTTCTGATGGGAAATTTTGCCACCAAGAACTTGGCCAGTCCACCTTTGGCCACTTGATGGCAAAGTGCGGCGGAATCCAAAAATTCGATCACAATTGTACTTACTGAAGATTTTAATGCTTTCGTTGTGATAAGTTCTTTTATTTACGACAGGTTTGGTTTTGTTTGTTTGGTCTTGTAAGGTTAGGTTATGCTAGATTAAGTATACTTACAAATTATTACACAGTGAAAGTATAGGAAAATAGTAAAGGGAATGTTTTAACACAGTGAAAGTATAGGAAAATAGTAAAGGGAATGTTTTAACACAGTGAAATTATGGGCGACCAACAAAGCGAAAGTATTGGAAGTTTGGCGATTCCACCGCACTGGTTAGATTCGGCCTAATGGGTCGCAGTATAATTTTGGTACAGGTTAAAACACCAAGAAGTTAAATGTTTCTAAAAAAGTTTAAAACTTTCTCAAGACCAAAACATGTTTATGAGGTGATAACTCTGAGACAACTCTTGTATTAATATATAGCGGTCAATTGTTGTCAAAAATATCATATTTTTGTTAAATATCTTCCAATTTCACACCTAGGTGCATGTACCAATAGTGGCGAAAGGTGGGCTGGCCAAGTTCTTGGTGTCCAAAATACACAGCACCGTCTTGCATTAGATCATATTGGATATGAATAAGCAATTATTGTTTTGAAAGTTGTGATTTAAGACATGATGAATCCTTCAACTTTTTACGCTCCAGCACCCACCCCCAAGGCAGTTGAAATAAAGATTTTGGGTTTTAAAAACTTTTTGTACTGAATCAAGTATTTTTTGGCAAATGCCAGTTGTGCAATCTCTGCCAGAAAATTAATTGAATAAGTACATATACATTTTAATTTAATGGAATGGGTGGAATTTCCAATATACAAAGATATATTCCAAACAAATCAATGAATATTATATAGAAGCTTCATTTTGAAAACTTTTTACTTCAAGTAAAAAAGGGATTTACTTTCCAAGAAATGTCATAAACCTTTCTAGAAATGAACTAATTTCTTTGAAAGACTGTTAAATGCGAATCGATTACGTATGCTTAAGCTAGTACTGGAAGGAAATAACTCTGACTAAAAATGTCCTCCGGCAGTAAAACTAAAGTAAAAGTTGAAATACTTCAAGATGGAAAATTTCTAAATGCGCAGTTTTCAACAGATGTACTTTTTTTTGCGGATAACCCAAAAAATCTTTTATTTAATACAATACTAAAGCAAAAACAAAATTTTATGTCCTTTGATGATAAAAGCAGTAATACAGTTGAAATTTCATAACAAAGAGAAAGTCAAATAGTGATATATATAGCATTATACATCTCAAAAAGACCCCAAATGTACAGAAAACTACGACGCCACATTTTGCCAACACATTTGAAATCCGATGTACTAACGCAAGTATTTTTCCCACAGCAAATGAAATTTTGCCTTCTTACAACTTTCTTTACTTACTTTTTTTTACAAGAGTTCCCTTCTGGTGAAAGCACGCTACTTGCTGTTCTGCCTCTCCCCATGTGCTTTTTTTTCTTGTTCTTTGCTACTACGACTATGCTTTCCGTTCTATTGTGTTAGTTTTATTCATTATTCTGCCTCTATACTCTTTGACTTATCAATACGTAATTCTCTCGGGAAAGAAACCAAGAAGACGTGAACAAAGTAAGTAGAGAGGAAAAAGGGGGAAACCGGAACTCTTGGAAAATATGTCCTCATGCTCCTCGTGTCGCTCGTACGTGTGCATTTCGTGCGCTCACACTTTCGGTGTACAAAAGACCACTAGTACTACTGGTGGTAGTGGTAGTAGTGCGGTGTTGTAGTGAATGTTGAATACAACGATCACACCATTATCGGTTTATATTACGCATGAGGTAGATTCACTTTTAAGGATATATAAGCGGCTTTGGCAGTGTTTATAAATTCTCCTTAATTCCTTTCTCCTCCATACAACCGGCAGTTTTTGGAGCTTTTTTCAGTTTTTTAATGCTTGACACAAAATGCGACGACATGCTTGTTTGGTCTCGCACTTGAAGCTAGTACTACATGCTACATTATTTTTTGGTAAATACTTGGAAGAATTACGAGAGAAAGTTTTTTTGTATGTCTAATTGTTGTATTGCTCATTCGTTCATTCAATGCGTTTTTCCGCTTTTTGCTCTGCTTTATTTTTCTCTGCTGTCTCTTTTTCTCTCTCCTTTCATGTTTTTAATACTTTTTATTTATTATCCTGTACAAAACAGATCAAACCCAGTCAACGAAGTCGGAAATTTTGGAAGCAGCAGAATAAAGTGTACAATGCGTACACATTGGATCAGATTCAGCGATCATTTGGAACTATCAATTGGAGCTTTTTGTTTGGCGAATTAATGGGCTTTGATGATGTTACTTCGAGAGAGGTTGAGGATGACTATTACGGGAGCAGTAGTAGTAGTAGCGGCAACAAAGTTGGACTCGGAGGAGAAAGTGTCGGAAGCAGTAGTAGTAGCAGTAGTGGTGGTGGTGGTAAAAGCAAAGGCAATAGCAATAAAAAGAATACAATCAATTGGCACAATTCCACAATCTACGTGCCCTATCCGGATTATCTACGGAGAGTTCTTCAAATGACACAGTATACAAGTAAAAGGTTAGTTTGTTACTGCTTTTTAGTTATAAGCTCATTCATGTGTTTGTGGCTGTCTGTAGCTGTCATATTGAATTCAAGCTTCAGAGAAATTTATGCTCCAATTAAATGAGTAAAATCAGCAATGGCATATACCAGGATGAGTAGCATATTTGAAATATCATCGAGATTCTCATCGCATCATATAAATTATAAATGGGAGGTACTATGGGTCAAACACTTTCTGTTTTTACGTAATGTGTGCATGGTTTTAGTCAATACTGTGGTTAAAGTCATTAACTGATAGTGACAAAAAGAATTATCTGCTACGAATACATATTTTCTCATAAAAAGTAGTAAACGTTGTTATTAGGTTCTAAAGCTTTATTATTACTATTTTTTGAGATACTATAACTTTCAGTACTCCATTTTAATGCCCGGAAAGCAAATTTTTTTGTAAACTCTTTTTCATCATGCAAGTAGAAAAGCTCATAAAATTCCCGTAACAGGCTTTTTTGAACTACTTATTTGTTATGTACAGTCACGGTCTGTGTTCTGCGTAATGTATTCTTTTCAAGCAAAAAAAAATGATGAGGAATGGAAAATGGAATACGACCTAAAAATAAAAACCATTTTTGCACAAAAACATGTTAAAACATTTAATGTGCTTTCACTGTGCCTTTTTTGTTTTTGGTAAAGCATCCTATTCAAAAGTGCATTATAAACACAAAGAGTATATGCAGACTTCGCTAAAGTACTAGAAATTCTTGAAGCTTTTTAGTCATTACAGCTTTTATCTACTCTTTACCGCCTCATCTATGTCCTCCTACTCGTTTTACCATAAACAGAAGGTACTTGAATCATTTTGATTTCTAAATTTTTTTTCTCTCTAAACAGAATGCTGTACAACACCATGTTGATGATGTACGTGAAGGATATGCTTCATGATTTGATGCCTCGGAGTCAAGTTAAAAGGGATGAGCAACAGCAACAGTCGCATCATCATCAACAACAACAGCAGCAGAAAAATAGGAAAAACCAGCATCATCATCAGCAACAACAGCAGCAGCAACAACAACCCCATTACCAACAGCCACGATGGAAATTTTGTGTCCAGTCAACAAAGTCTGTGTTTGCAATGGAATTATCCAGCTTGTACATGAAGTCCTTCAAACCATCACATTTAAAGAGGATTGCTCACGATGTAAGTTTGTTGGGTTCACTTGATCTCTTTTTCCATGAATGCAGAGAAAGCTCTAGGAATTAACCAAAGCTGTACAATGGGTGGTTTTTGCTCCGTATTTGGAATAAAAGTGAAAGCATGGTATCTTGTAATCATTATCTTTATTTGCACAAAAGAAGTAGATCACGAAAACACATTTTTGGTAAAGTTTAACTAAAGCGGTATCTCATGATAATGATCTATCTATACTTATCCGTGCATGCATCAGTGGAAAAAGTCTGCTGATTGAGCATTTACACAACTCACTTTTGTTTGCTACCGAAAGCAATGAAAATGCATCATAGGTAGTTAATGACATTACCAACCTGTCTATCAACTGCAGCTGAAGGCAGTAAGTCGAAAATGACAATTGGCCTAAATCAATGCATTGTCTTTGGGGCAGGGCTTATCTTGGTTAAAATGGCAACCAGAGTCCAAAAGTTGAAAAATATTTTACAAAATGCCATTGCAACCAGGCTTGTTATTTTTAGCCCCGTCCCTTAGACAATGCCTTAATTAAGGTCCATTTTCAACTTCGACTTACTCCTTCAGCTGCAGTTGATACAATTTGGGAAGTAGCAGTATGTGGTCACTACTGACGACAATTAACAGCTAACGATATTATTAAGGCTCAGAGGGTTTCCGAGCAACGCAATATTGACCACTAAGAAGATTCCACAAGTTTCGGACCACGGGATAGTGATTTGCGACAAATAGAGTGCATGAAATAGGGGGTCGAGAAATGCTGCCGGATAAAGTCAAGTCAAGTGTGACGATGGTGCACAGAGAAATAAATCACGATAATTGTTCATAGTATTTACAACTTTATATAGCACACACAAATAGCAGAGATATAGACAAATTTTACAAGAGTTTTCCCAATAAAATAAAGTTTTCAAAATAATAGAAATTCACGAACCAAAAAATAATGCCCTACCAAAGACCAATTGCTTGGTGTACAATGTCTTTTACTCAAGTAGGCGTCGTCCCCAGGTATTCTTACTCTGGGGCAAAATAAAAAACCATTTTAACAAAACTTGGAAACGTTGTCACTTGACAAAGTCGACACAGCGAAGGAGGAAAAAAACGAGGCGATCGCTACATAAAGTGGGCTCAGTCGCCCGACGCTAACTTTTACAGAAAAGGTGGGGTGACCACCAACAACCAATAA